>JAODUO010000310.1:125000-127500 GCA_025642075.2 Ridgeia piscesae | reverse complement strand
TTCTATTTTAGTATCATTACACGGAAATCTTATGTAACATCCCATTGACCCAATGTCGTCGTGGAACCAACGTCATATGGAACACCCTGCCTGGGATAAACACTGGTAATGTCAAAGCATGTTTACCATACCACAGATTGTCGTGGTCTTCGATTGTAAACCCTGGCGCATACGTCTACCACGTAACAAACGTTATTGACACGTACTTAAAAGACTCACCAAGTGCCCAATTAGATCCTGGGATAGACTCAGAAGTTTTACTGACCTTTCTCTTGTTTTCATCCCTTTATAATGGTGTTCATCATTTTGTGAGTTTAAAGTCAATATAAATTATACAAATTATAAATAAATATATATATATATATAAATAAATAAATATATATATATATATATATATATATATATATATATATATATATATATATATATATATGCATGAATACATGCACGCACACACACCACCCACACACCGCACATGCGTTCACTCGCGCGCACACATCGCACGCACGCACGCACGCACACACACACACACACACACACAAACCCACACAAAAACACCGCACGCATACGCGAAGCCTCACGAACGAACGAACGAACGAACGAACGAACGAACGAACGAACGAACGAACGAACGAACGAACGAACGAACGAACGAACGAACGAACGAACGAACGAACGAACGAACGAACGAACGAACGAACGAACGAACGAACGAACGAACGAACGAACGAACGAACGAACGAACGAACGAACGAACGAACGAACGAACGAACGAACGAACGAACGAACGAACGAACGAACGAACGAACGAACGAACGAACGAACGAACGAACGAACGAACGAACGAACGAACGAACGAACGAACGAACGAACGAACGAACGAACGAACGAACAACGAACGAACGAACGAACGAACGAACGAACGAACGAACGAACGAACGAACGAACGAACGAACGAACGAACGAACGAACGAACGAACGAACGAACGAACGAACGAACGAACGAACGAACGAACGAACGAACGAACGAACGAACGAACGAACGAACGAACGAACGAACGAACGAACGAACGAACGAACGAACGAACGAACGAACGAACGAACGAACGAACGAACGAACGAACGAACGAACGAACGAACGAACGAACGAACGAACGAACGAACGAACGAACGAACGAACGAACGAACGAACGAACGAACGAACGAACGAACGAACGAACGAACGAACGAACGAACGAACGAACGAACGAACGAACGAACGAACGAACGAACGAACGAACGAACGAACGAACGAACGAACGAACGAACGAACGAACGAACGAACGAACGAACAGACGAACGAACGAACGAACGAACGAACGAACGAACAACGAACGAACGAACGAACGAACGAACGAACGAACGAACGAACGAACGAACGAACGAACGAACGAACGAACGAACGAACGAACGAACGAACGAACAGACGAACGAACGAACGAACGAACGAACGAACGAACGAACGAACGAACGAAACGAACGAACGAACGAACGAACGAACGAACGAACAGAACGAACGAACGAACGAACGAACGAACGAACGAACGAACGAACGAACGAACGAACGAACGAACGAACGAACGAACGAACGAACGAACGAACGAACGAACGAACGAACGAACGAACGAACGAACGAACGAACGAACGAACGAACGAACGAACGAACGAACGAACGAACGAACGAACGAACGAACGAACGAACGAACGAACGAACGAACGAACGAACGAACGAACGAACGAACGAACGAACGAACGAACGAACGAACGAACGAACGAACGAACGAACGAACGAACGAACGAACGAACGAACGAACGAACGAACGAACGAACGAACGAACGAACGAACGAACGAACGAACGAACGAACGAACGAACGAACGAACGAACGAACGAACGAACGAACGAACGAACGAACGAACATTCAATAATTGGAAACTTCCTTTTACATGCGGTTAATAGAGTGTAATATTTTGGGGAAAATAGTACTTTCCTGAATAATTGAAATATTTTCGCTGAGAAATTACGACAGGAGGTATTTATAATGCCGCGTTTGCTGAAGAGCTGAGCCTAAATTGTAGGACCTAGCAACTTAAGTATTTTGCGGTGGTTGTCGTAATAGTTGTAGCGGCACAACGGGAACAGCTTTTGATGTTGTTTTGTGTTTTTGTTGTCATTATTTTTACTGAACGTATCACTGTTGGTGATAACAATTATTTCGACATTCGTTGTTCACTTAGGTGTCATCCGTTGCGTATTACGACTGGAACAACTGGGGCACGTACGCTGTGGCCATAGCTCCTTCAGTGAAACAATGCAGAAGGCCCCACTTAACTGAGCGGGTGCTTGCAATATATGGTTATTCTTTTAGTGGTAGTTCACGGGAGCTATTAGCCCGATAATGGTGTTTCCATTTAGTGGAGCGTCGTTATATCTGAGCCTTAGAACACATCTTGTTGTAACTT
>JAODUO010000310.1:112500-120000 GCA_025642075.2 Ridgeia piscesae | reverse complement strand
CGAAATATCGTACCTAATGCATCGCTTAGCAAATTCATGGTTATCCCTATTCGTATGAATATTGTCGTATATCCGTGTTTTGAAATTATGGAGTGTTAATTTAATATAAATGGTAAATGTTGCAAATATAATGGTAATGTCATGTGCACATACTTATAATACAGTTTCAATTCATTTAATTTAAGATATCTGTAGCATTAAGAATATTTAGTTTCTTCAACAACGGCACAGTATGTCAAAAATATTATCCTGTTTTTTCTTCTGTAGCTTGATGATTGTGTTACAGTTTAAAGCCCGTATCATTAGGCCATGTGCAATGCATGGTAACATTAATGGACTGTACAATGTAACTTTTCGGAGCGTGCGCCAGTCTGCAGTTCACCATAGGAAAATGCTCATTTGGCGTTCTGGTGATATGACCAGCCCAGCGGAGTTAAGACATCCGCAGCTTTGTATAGACACTGGATATATCAATATATTCAATGATCTCAGTGTCGGGAATCTTATCTTGCCACTTGACTTTTAGAAGCTTGCGAAAGCAACACATATGCATACGATTGAGTTTCTTTGTATGTCGTTGGTAGCATTCCAACTCGTGTATGCATAGAGTAGAGGAGAGAGGATAACAGCTCTGTAGACAGTCAACATGGTTCTGTGGTCCACTCCTCTGCTTTCCCAAACTAACGAGCGAAGCCACACTGGCCTTAGCTATTCGGACTGTGATTACTTCACCCATGTGCGGCTCCAATGAAGGGAATGGGAACTGCAGTCATGAAAAAAAGGTACGAGAAACAAGTCAGAGAACTAAAGACCAGTGAGTTTAACATCAGTGATTTGCAAACTATTATAAAGACTAATTAAAGATCACTTGGTTGATTTTCTTGTTAAAAAATTGATAAACCCATCTCAACATGGGCTTCTAAAAGCGGGGTCATGCTTAATAAATTAATATGTTTTGGAAGATATCACAAAGTGGGTAGATGATGGATCACTATTAGATTCAATCTACTTCGATTTAAAAAAAAGCCTTTGACAAAGTGCCACATCAAAGATTACTACTGAAAGTAAAGGCTCATGGCATAGGAAATGGTATGATTAATTGAATTAACTATAAATGGCTTATTGATAGAAGACAAAGAGTAGTAATTGATGGGAAGATTTCACACTGAAAATCAGTTTTGAGTGGAGTACCACAGGGATCAGTATTGAGACCTATTGTATTCTTAATATATACGTATCAATGGTTTGGATGATGATGTAACAAGCAAGGTGTTGAAGTTTGCGGACGATACAAAAGTGTTTAGAAAAATTTAAAGTGATGCAGATAGACAGCATTGACAAGATGGTCTCAATACATTGATAGAATTGTCTGAGAAATAACAAATGCTGTTTACTTTTGGGAAGTGTAAGTGTCTCCACCCAGGATATAGAAATGAAGATGCGCTATATACAATGGTACTGTACTAAATACTACCGTAAAGGAAAAGGACTTAGGATTAACTATTAGTGGTGATATGAATGTATCAATGTATCAGAGCAGTGTGGAATTGCAGCACCGAAGGGAAACCAATGTTTTGGATTTATTAGGCGAAACATAGTGTACAAGGAAAAAGAACTAAAACAATAGTCAGGCTTCATTTAGAATATTGTATACAAGCATGGAGGCCACATCACAAGAAGGATATTGATATGCTAGAAAGAGTACAGAGGAGAGCAACCAAAATTATACCAATACTCAGGAATATTAGTTATGATATGCGTCTAAAAGAATGTGGTTTAACAACACTAGAAACCAGGAGATTGAGAGGAGATCATATAGAAGTATTAAAATATGGAATGGGTATGAAAATATTGACAGAACTATTTTTCCCTCGGTTAAGCAAGCGAGAAGGACTAGAGGACATAGAGTTACATAGCAAAGAAGCAGCGTAGACTAGATATTAGAAAATTCTCATCTTCACAAAGAACAGTAAATGAATGGAACATATTGTACCTAAGAAGGGCGGAGTACACTTAGATAGATAGGTTGCACTATCGACAAGCTAAAGGGTTTCCTTGTCCACCTGCCACCTAGAGTTTATTCTCTAGGTGGCAATCTTGTTAAATCTGGCTAAATCTGACTAAATAATTTTTAAATCTGGTTATATATTGTGAAATGATATTTGTTGCCCGGCAGCTGACTGTTTCTTTGTGATGACGAAATTAATCAGATGCCAGTGTCGTGGGCGTGGGTTCATCCAAGTAGTTATGTTGCTGAATGGAACACGGAAGATTGTATAGGTGATGCGTGGCTCATGTTCCGCATAACACTGCAGGAGTAGGAGACCGTTGCTGTTACAACTCCCAACACCAATTATTCCTGCCGATGTTTGCTTGTCTGTGCCTATTCTGGCATTGAGGTTGCCAGGTAGGGCAGACCGGGGCCCATTGAGACACTGAGTCCATTGAGACACCTTCATTATAGGCATGGTTATGAGCTTGGGAATCCCGGTGACGTCATTTTCTGCAGCCCTGGGGGTTCCCCAGCATCCATGAATCATGCGTGCCGTGGCAGTGCAACAGTGATGAAGATGTAAGTGAAAGGCGACAGGAGGCCAGCCGAGGAAGGCGACAGGAGGCCAGCCGAGGAAGGCGACAGGAGGCCTGCCGAGGAAGGCGACATGAGGCCAGCCGAGAAAGGCGACGTGAGGCCAGCCTTGAAAGGCGAAATGAGGCCAACCGAGAAAGGCGACATGAGGCTAGCCGTGAAAGGCGACAGGAGGCCAGCCGAGGAAGGCGACAGGAGGCCAGCCGTGAAAGGCGACAGGAGGCCAGCCGAGGAAGGCGACAGGAGGCCAGCCGAGGAAGGCGACAGGAGGCCAGCCGAGGAAGGCGACAGGAGGCCAGCCGAGGAAGGCGACAGGAGGCCAGCCGAGGAAGGCGACAGGAGGCCAGCCGAGGAAGGCGACAGGAGGCCAGCCGAGGAAGGCGACATGAGGCCAGCCGAGGAAGGCGACAGGAGGCCAGCCGAGAAAGGCGAACATGGAGGCCAGCCGGAAAGACGACAGGATGCCAGCCGAGGAAGGCGACAGGGAGGCCAGCCGAGGAAGGCGACAGGAGGCCAGCCGAGAAAGGCGACAGGAGGCCAGCCGAGAAAGGCAGGAGCGAGAGGCGACAGACCGCCGAAAGGCGACAGGAGGCCAGCCGAGAAGGCGACAGGAGGCCAGCCAAGGAAGGCGACAGGAAGGCCAGCCGAGGAAGGCGACAGGAGGCCACCCGAGGAAGGCGACAGGAGGCCAACCGAAGAAGGCGACAGGAGGCCAGGCGGGGAAGGCGACATGAGGCCAGCCGAGGAAGGCGACAGGAGGCCAGCCAGGAAAGGCGACAGGAGGCCAGCCGAGGAAGGCGACAGGAGGCCAGCCGAGGAAGGCGACAGGAGGCCAGCCGTGAAAGGCGACAGGAGGCCAGCCGAGGAAGGCGACAGGAGGCCAGCCGAGGAAGGCGACAGAGGCCAGCCGAGAAAGGCGACATGAGGCCAGCCGAGGAAGGCGACAGGAGGCCAGCCGAGGAAGGCGACAGGAGGCCAGCCGAGGAAGGCGACAGGAGGCCAGCCGCGGAAGGCGACAGGAGGCCAACCGAGGAAGGCGACAGGAGGCCAGCCGAGGAAAGCGACGGGAGGCCAGCCGAGGAAGGCGACAGGAGGCCAGCCGCGGAAGGCGACAGGAGGTCAACCGAGGAAGGCGACAGGACGCCAGCCTAGAAAGGCGACAGGAGGCCAGCTGAGGAAAGCGACAGGAGGCCAGCTGAGGAAAGCGACAGGAGGCCAGCCGAGGAAGGCGACAGGAGGCCAGCCGCGGAAGGCGACAGGAGGCCAACCGAGGAAGGCGACAGGACGCCAGCCGTGAAAGGCGACAGGAGGCCAGCCGTGAAAGGCGACAGCAGGCCAGCCGAGGAAGGCGACAGGAGGCCAGCCGAGGAAGGCGACAAGAAGCCAGCCGAGGAAGGCGACAAGAAGCCAGCCGAGAAAGGCGACAAGAAGCCAGCCGAGGAATGCGACAAGAAGCCAGCCGAGGAAGGCGACATGAGGCCAGCCGAGAAAGGCGACGTGAGGCCAGCCTTGAAAGGCGACATGAGGCTAGCCGTGAAAGGCGACAGGAGGCCAGCCGAGGAAGGCGACAGGAGGCCCGCCGAGGAAGGCGACATGAGGCCAGCCGTGAAAGGCGACAGGATGCCAACCGAGGAAGGCGACAGGACGCCAGCCGAGGAAGGCGACAGGAGGCCAGCCGAGAAAGGCAACAGGAGGCCAGCCGTGAAAGGCGACATGAGGCCAGCCGAGAAAGGCAACAGGAGGCCAGCCGAGGAAGGCGACAGGAGGCCAGCCGAGGAAGGCGACAGGAGGCCAGCCGTGAAAGGCGACATGAGGCCAGCCGAGGAAGGCGACAGGAGGCCAGCCGAGAAAGGCAACAGGAGGCCAGCCGAGCTAGGCGACAGGAGGCCAGCCGTGAAAGGCGACATGAGGCCAGCCGAGAAAGGCAACAGGAGGCCAGCCGAGGAAGGCGACAGGAGGCCAGCCGAGGAAGGCGACAGGAGGCCAGCCGTGAAAGGCGACATGAGGCCAGCCGAGGAAGGCGACAGGAGGCCAGCCGAGGAAGGCGACAGGAGGCCAGCCGAGAAAGGCGAAATGAGGCCAGCCGTGAAAGGCGACAGGATGCCAACCGAGGAAGGCGACAGGACGCCAGCCGAGGAAGGCGACAGGAGGCCAGCCGAGGAAGGCGACAGGAGGCCAGCCGAGGAAGGCGACAGGAGGCCAGCCGAGGAAGGCGACATGAGGCCAGCCGAGGAAGGCGACAGGAGGCCAGCCGAGGAAGGCGACAGGAGGCCAGCCGAGGAAGGCGACAGGAGGCCAGCCGTGAAAGGCGACAGGATGCCAACCGAGAAAGGCGACAGGACGCCAGCCGAGGAAGGCGACAGGAGGACAGCCGAGGAAGGCGACAGGAGGCCAGCCGAGGAAGGCGACAGTAGGCCAGCCGAGGAAGGCGACAAGAAGCCAGCCGAGAAAGGCGACAAGAAGCCAGCCGAGGAATGCGACAAGAGGCCAGCCGAGGAAGGCGACGTGAGGCCAGCCGAGAAAGGCGACGTGAGGCCAGCCGAGAAAGGCGACATGAGGCTAGCCGTGAAAGGCGACAGGAGGCCAGCCGAGGAAAGCGACAGGAGGCCCGCCGAGGAAGGCGACATGAGGCCAGCCGTGAAAGGCGACAGGATGCCAACCGAGGAAGGCGACAGGACGCCAGCCGAGGAAGGCGACAGGAGGCCAGCCGAGAAAGGCAACAGGAGGCCAGCCGTGAAAGGCGACATGAGGCCAGCCGAGAAAGGCAACAGGAGGCCAGCCGAGGAAGGCGACAGGAGGCCAGCCGAGGAAGGCGACAGGAGGCCAGCCGTGAAAGGCGACATGAGGCCAGCCGAGGAAGGCGACAGGAGGCCAGCCGAGAAAGGCAACAGGAGGCCAGCCGAGCTAGGCGACAGGAGGCCAGCCGTGAAAGGCGACATGAGGCCAGCCGAGAAAGGCAACAGGAGGCCAGCCGAAGAAGGCGACAGGA
Organism: Ridgeia piscesae; assembly: GCA_025642075.2. NCBI lineage: Eukaryota > Metazoa > Annelida > Polychaeta > Sabellida > Siboglinidae > Ridgeia > Ridgeia piscesae. The sequence continues at coordinate 114,424 of JAODUO010000310.1, read as the reverse complement.
GGCCAGCCGAGGAAGGCGACAGGAGGCCAGCCGTGAAAGGCGACATGAGGCCAGCCGAGGAAGGCGACAGGAGGCCAGCCGAGGAAGGCGACAGGAGGCCAGCCGAGAAAGGCGAAATGAGGCCAGCCGTGAAAGGCGACAGGATGCCAACCGAGGAAGGCGACAGGACGTCAGCCGAGGAAGGCGACAGGAGGCCAGCCGAGGAAGGCGACAGGAGGCCAGCCGAGGAAGCCGACAGGAGGCCAGCCGAGGAAGGCGACAGTAGGCCAGCCGAGGAAGGCGACAGGAGGCCAGCCGAGAAAGGCGACATGAGGCCAGCCGTGAAAGGCGACAGGAGGCCAGCCGAGAAAGGCGACATGAGGCTAGCCGTGAAAGGCGACAGGAGGCCAGCCGAGGAAGGCGACATGAGGCCAGCCGAGGAAGGCGACAGGAGGCCAGCCGAGAAAGGCGAAATGAGGCCAGCCGTGAAAGGCGACAGGATGCCAACCGAGGAAGGCGACAGGACGTCAGCCGAGGAAGGCGACAGGAGGCCAGCCGAGGAAGGCGACAGGAGGCCAGCCGTGAAAGGCGACAGGAGGCCAGCCGAGAAAGGCGACAGGAGGCCAGCCGAGGAAGGCGACAGGAGGCCAGCCGAGGAAGGCGACAGGAGGCCAGCCGAGGAAGGCGACATGAGGCCAGCCGAGAAAGGCAACAGGAGGCCAGCCGAGGAAGGCGACAGGAGGCCCGCCGAGGAAGGCGACAGGAGGCCAGCCGTGAAAGGCGACAGGATGCCAACCGAGAAAGGCGACAGGACGCCAGCCGAGGAAGGCGACAGGAGGACAGCCGAGGAAGGCGACAGGAGGCCAGCCGAGGAAGGCGACAGTAGGCCAGCCGAGGAAGGCGACAAGAAGCCAGCCGAGAAAGGCGACAAGAAGCCAGCCGAGGAATGCGACAAGAGGCCAGCCGAGGAAGGCGACGTGAGGCCAGCCGAGAAAGGCGACGTGAGGCCAGCCTTGAAAGGCGACATGAGGCTAGCCGTGAAAGGCGACAGGAGGCCAGCCGAGGAAGGCGACAGGAGGCCAGCCGAGGAAGGCGACAGGAGGCCAGCCGAGGAAGGCGACAGGAGGCCAGCCGAGAAAGGCGAAATGAGGCCAGCCGTGAAAGGCGACAGGATGCCAACCGAGGAAGGCGACAGGACGTCAGCCGAGGAAGGCGACAGGAGGCCAGCCGAGGAAGGCGACAGGAGGCCAGCCGAGGAAGGCGACAGGAGGCCAGCCGAGGAAGGCGACAGTAGGCCAGCCGAGGAAGGCGACAGGAGGCCAGCCGAGAAAGGCGACATGAGGCCAGCCGTGAAAGGCGACAGGAGGCCAGCCGAGGAAGGCGACAGGAGGCTAGCCGTGAAAGGCGACAGGAGGCCAGCCGAGGAAGGCGACATGAGGCCAGCCGAGAAAGGCGAAATGAGGCCAGCCGTGAAAGGCGACAGGATGCCAACCGAGGAAGGCGACAGGACGCCAGCCGAGGAAGGCGACAGGAGGCCAGCCGGGAAAGGCAACAGGAGGCCAGCCGAGGAAGGCGACAGGAGGCCAGCCGTGAAAGGCGACATGAGGCCAGCCGAGAAAGGCGACAGGAGGCCAGCCGAGGAAGGCGACAGGAGGCCAGCCGAGGAAGGCGACATGAGGCCAGCCGAGAAAGGCGACAGGAGGCCAGCCGAGGAAGGCGACAGGAGGCCAGCCGAGAAAGGCGACAGGAGGCCAGCCGAGGAAGGCGACAGGAGGCCAGCCGAGAAAGGCGAAATGAGGCCAGCCGTGAAAGGCGACAGGATGCCAACCGAGGAAGGCGACAGGACGCCAGCCGAGGAAGGCGACAGGAGGCCAGCCGAGGAAGGCGACAGGAGGCCAGCCGAGGAAGGCGACAGGAGGCCAGCCGAGGAAGGCGACATGAGGCC
>JAODUO010000310.1:100000-105000 GCA_025642075.2 Ridgeia piscesae | reverse complement strand
CCCTCCCTCCCTCCCTCCCTCTCCCTCCCTCCCTCGGAGGCGAGTTAGGTAGTCAGTAAGACCAGTTGTCATTTGTGTGACACCATGTCGTATGTGACGGGTCAAGCCCCATGCGTGTGACATCACTCACGTATGCGAGTAGGACGAGTTAATAGGTATACATGTCACCATGTGTGTGATGTCATTCAATGAGTGAGTCAACACATTCAACGGGCGATGTGCTCGTTGCCATGATCGTTACCTCTCTTCATCAATAACACAATGTTAATTGTATTCCGTGACTAGATATCGACACGCTTTTGTCAATCATAGGATCGTCGACGTATTACCAAATATAATGTTTATATATTTGTATGTATGTAAGAGTATACATACTATATATGTGTGTGTGTGTGTGTGTGTGTGTGTGTGTGTGTGTGTGTGTGTGTGTGTGTGTGTGTGTGTGTGTGTGTGTGTGTGTGTGTGTGTGTGTGTGTGTGTGTGTGTGTGTGTGTGTGTGTGTGTGTGTGTGTGTGTGTGTGTGTGTGTGTGTGTGTGTGTGTGTGTGTGTGTGTGTGTGTGTGTGTGTGTGTGTGTGTGTGTGTGTGTGTGTGTGTGTGTGTGTGTGTGTGTGTGTGTGTGTGTGTGTGTGTGTGTGTGTGTGTGTGTGTGTGTGTGTGTGTGTGTGTGTGTGTGTGTGTGTGTGTGTGTGTGTGTGTGTGTGTGTGTGTGTGTGTGTGTGTGTGTGTGTGTGTGTGTGTGTGTGTGTGTGTGTGTGTGTGTGTGTGTGTGTGTGTGTGTGTGTGTGTGTGTGTGTGTGTGTGTGTGTGTGTGTGTGTGTGTGTGTGTGTGTTGTGTGTGTGTGTGTGTGTGTGTGTGTGTGTGTGTGTGTGTGTGTGTGTGTGTGTGTGTGTGTGTGTGTGTGTGTGTGTGTGTATTATGTCTAGTAAATGTAACATCTACAGTGTAGACGATATTGTTGAATTCAGATGGTGAAGGGTCGTGAAGGTGTGAAGATTAAGGGAGGAAGGCAATAACTAGCCATTAATCACAACGGTGCTTTTCAAATGACTGGCCACTGACTGAGTGTAAAGTCCAGTATCCGTTTACTGTTATTGTTTGAATTGATCAACGCGAGGTAATAACGTACACCAGACCTTAACTGCGACTGTTATATTTATTGAGTGAACTCTTGAGAATGTCGACTAATTATTTTATAACGTTCGTTGTGGCGGTATTGAGGCGGTGCAATTGCCACCGACATGTTTACCTGTGCTATTTCGCACAAGGTGTGCCTACGAGTCGGCGTGCGGAGTCATTATCTCATTGTCGTTGTGACGCCATCAATCACGAATTGCGAGTTGCAGCTTCTCAGCTTGTGAAGTCGAGTGACGTTGTATTGGCCTACTTTGTTAATCGTCGTGGCGCTTTGACACTTTATGAGGCGAATGCAACATGTTTTATTACCCTTAATGTCCACACCTAAGCACTTGGTATTATCCATGAACTGTGTCTTAATGGCATAATTGTTTCATTCACTGCGAATAACACAATACCATTCAATTATACAGCATAAACAGTTCATTGTCCAAACTTCTCATAGACAATTAACGTCATACTATAGAAGGAATGGTACTTAATTATTAGCAATATCAGTCTGTTCAATATCACATATTTGTTAAAATCAGACTTATGTATCGTCTGCCAACAAGCAGTAAATAAAACGTTTGTTGCTCTCAAATTATTGATTTTATAATCAATTATACCTATTGTCTACAATGTGTGACTAAATCGGCTTTTGTAGTATTATTGTGTTATATGAACAAACAAACAAATAAATATACACTCGTTTTGTAAGAAATTAGCGTGTTTTGGAGTAAAGTATGTAAAACATACGACGTTTCGACCGATCAGTTATGAGTCTCAGTCACGCACTGGTGTCGTGTGATATGGCTCAAGTCTCGGCGGGATAATTTGGGTGTAGATGGCGAGCTGGTGGTATCCCAGGGCTCTGTTCATGGTACCGCCTCTCTGGCTGGTGTGCATGACCTCATTAACGTTTCTCTTAGCTTATGCCAGTTTGATTTTCAGGTCAGATCTTTATTGTTACCCATGGACACCGAGTGTCCTGTGGCCCGACAATGGTCTCCCACTCCTGTCGGCTTGTCTAGGTTCGAGTGTTCTTTGTAAATCTGGCTGAGTGGTTTCTTTGTTTCACCAATGTATGTGTGGTTGCTGTTGTTATCATGTGTCATGTGGTAGATGGTTCCACATTGGTGTTCTTTCGGCGTTCTATCTTTTGGGTGCACTGTCACTGGACGCAGGGCGTTGGCTGGTTTGTGATACATGTGCACATTGTGTGACTTGTAGATCCGACCAAGTTGTTCCGATAACCCTGCTACGTACGCTTGTTTACGCTAGTGGGTCGGCACGAGTTCGTTGTTTGTGCACTGTTATAGCTCGTAGGTGGTCTGAGTGCAACCGCCTACTCTGGATAGTCATTACCTCTAAGGGCATTCTGGACATGTGCGAGTTTTGCTTTATTTGCGAGTTTTACTCTACAGCTGTGGTGACATTTTGCTGTACCCTGCCAGGGAGGCAGGGAGGCAGGGAGGCAGGCAGGCAGGCAGGCAGGCAGGGAGGCAGGCAGGCAGGCAGGCAGGCAGGCAGGCAGGCAGGCAGGCAGGCAGGCAGGCAGGCAGGCAGGCAGGCAGGCAGGCAGGCAGGCAGGCAGGCAGGCAGGCAGGCAGGCCTGATAATGTAATACATCGTGACTGATAATGTAATAAAGTGCACCTGCCCGATAATGTAATACCTTTTGCCCGATAATGTAATAACGTACACATTTCACTTAGGATTGGATTTCATTTTGATTTCATATACACTTAGTCCATTTTATCTATTTCGTCTATTTCGCAATACTGCAATTTTTGCCAGTCTTTTGGTATTAAATCCAATATGCAGATTCTAAATCTAAAGTCATAAAACCTTAATAATGGCTTTCACACAAGGATTGAACCGGCAAACCCCATGCATATGTGCGTTAGATACCGTGACATTACAGCTTGGAAAGGAAACACATTTATCCTGTCATCGGTACCATGATTTGCGCCGCCGACTAGTTCGATATCAATAAAACCCACAGTCGTAAAGTACCATATTACGACCAACCCGCCATTCGTAAATGGTGCCAAAATAAGTAACTCATCATGCGAGAATGCATAACTCAAACTCCTGACTTGCTGGGACAAATCTGACTTCATATTTTGAATCAGCTTTTTAGATTTAATTTGAAATACTACTTTTGTCCAACTAGCAAAATTACCAGTATTGCGAAATAGACGTAAGACACAAAATGGACTAAGTGCGAGAAATCACAAATCACGCAATTGTACGTTATTACATTATCAGTCAAAATGTATTACATTATCAGGCAGCAAGTTGATTACGTTATCAGGTGATTGATCTTATTACGTTATCGTGTGCTTTTTATTACATTATCATGCAGTTATTATATTAACAGGCAATTATTACATTATCATTTGTAACAGGGGTGAGTTCAATGCTGAACATTTTGGAAGCTGTTTTCACCGCTCTGTCAAGCTTGCTCCTTTGGTGCTGGTTGATGCCGCTGAATAACACACGTATTGAAAATGCAAGCGTACTCTCAATAGCAGAGCGATAGAACTGAACAAGAATCACCCTCCTCAGTCCGAACTTCTTTAGTTGGCGCAGGAAGTACGCTTTTTTAACGACTGCGTCTGTGTTTTCTCATACCGAGTAACTAGAAATAATCATGCTTCGAAATCTGAAACAGTCCACCCTTTCGATAGATTCACCATTAATAATAATGGGAATTTTCTTCTACCTAAAATCAACGACCATCTCCCGTGTTTTGGACGCATTCAATTGAAGGTCACACCACAGCACCAGCCTGTTCATTTCATGGCGGTATTCGGACTCGTCTGAGTTCGCCACCAGCCCTTCAAATGTCTGCGAACTTTTCAAATTGTGATGCAGTGTTGGTCTGGGCAACTCAGAGTAACCTAAATAACAAAATTATCAAATTACATAAAGGGGCAATTAATAGTATAACTTCTAATGATTGAATCTATCTATTGAATCTAATGAATGAACCAATTTAGGAGACTCTACCTCTTAAAGCTTGAAGACATATGCAATTCAACTATTCAAATAGATTACAAATTGTTCAACCAGCAGTTGCCTGATTATTTAAAACAAACCACACTCGTATTCAATACCCATTCATTCGTAGACCTCACATGGTATGGGTGCTTAATGAAAGTTGTTACAACCGATAATGTAATAATCGCCTGTTAATATAATAACTGCCTGATAATGTAATAACATCGCCTGATAATGTAATAAACTTGCTGCCTGATAATGTAATAAGTTTCGTCTGATAATGTAATAGGCTCCTCTTGACTGATAATGTAATACCTTTCGCCTGATAATGTAATAACATACACATTTCACATAGGACTTAGTCGTTTTCGTGGATTTCATGTTGATTTCTTGCACTTAGTCCAATTCGTTTATTTCGTCTATTTCGCCTATTTCGCAATACTATAACCTTTGCTAGTGGGATCGTTTTAGATTAAATATCCAATATGCTGGTTCTGAATCTGAAGTCAGACATGTCCCAGCAGGTCAGGATTTTGAGTTATACATTCTCGCATCATGTGATATGCATTCTCGCACCAATTACGAATGACGGGTTCCTTTTTCATGCTATAAAGTCAGGGCATCTATAGCCGCAGACGTGGGGTTTGCTTGTTCAATCCTAGTGTTAAAGCCATATGAATAAATGATTTATTAAGGAATGTTTAATAACGTTTATTACCATTATATTACGGATTTGTGACAATTTCGAGTCTATACATTCTCGCATGATGTGTTCTTGATCCTAATACGCAAAAACGCATATATATATATATATATATATATATATATGTGTGTGTGTGTGTGTGTGTTCAGATATGCATACATACATACATACA
>JAODUO010000310.1:0-97500 GCA_025642075.2 Ridgeia piscesae | reverse complement strand
TCATTGACATGAGATATATCTTGACTCGCAAATGTGTGACTTGATACCAACTATTGATAAAACGTTAATGTTTATTTTTCATAGGCATGAGCCAGGCAGATGCTGCAGCCCAATATATCGCGGCTGCGAAGGATAACATAGCCAAGTATGGACTGAAGTGACCAGCAGCGTGATGCCCGGAGACAAGTTGTGCACGGACTGACCGCGGAAGCAGAACGATGTGTTCACAGTGTTCTCGAAGTGGCGAATTAATGAGGCGCCTTGGTATCATGATTAGTGAAATAATTAAAATACATATTAACCTGTTTTTCTGGACATTTCCGCAGCCTCCCTTTCTATGAGAATAAATATACATTCACACATCTCAGTTAAATTATTATCTATTTTTGATAAGTTATTTTAATATTTTGAGGTTTACCTGAACCTCGATTAACTTGTCTTAAAAGGGTAACCAACTTGCTGCAATCAGATAGGCCAATTTCTGCGGTGTGTGTGTGTGTGTGTGTGTGTGTGTGTGTGTGTGTGTGTGTGTGTCGTGCACGCGCGCGCGTGTATGTGTGTGTGTGTGTACGCGTGTGTGTGCGTGCAGGTGTGGGTGCGTGTGTGCGTGTGTGCGTGTATGTATCATTATATGGGTACTTGTACCTTACTACATAGCAATTGTTTCTTATACTTGCTCCTTAAAAATATATGATATACTTTCATGCTTCTTTCATGAGTAATTGCGACTTTCTTCAAACGCATGTGCACCCCCCTCTCTCTCTCTCTCTCTCTCTCGCTCGTATCTTCCTACAATATCTTACTACAAAGTAGTAATTTCTTATATTATTATTATTTGCCCTTTCGCGTTGCAAACATGATTAATTTAGTCATATCTGTTTCGCTTGTGCCATTCAGCATCACGACCGTTGCAGTGATTTATTATAGGTAAATATATATATATATATATATATATATATATATATATATATATATATATATATATATATATATATATATATATATATATATATATATATATATATTATATATAATAAATAATTAAATACACAGGTGATTGGGCAAATAAATAAATGCATGATTATAATTACTGTTAAAAATATAATTAATTAGTTTTCTTAAATATACAATATCTGTTTAAAAGGTTGTTAAATCTGTAGCTAAAAAGTCCATAAAATAGCATAAAACATACTAAAAGCTTATAAACAGTAATTAGTTTCGCCGAATTGTCACTGTTCTCGTTATATGGCTAGGACCCTCTCCTGCTGTCGCCACTGTTCACCGTCTAGCGCTCGCAAAGCGTTGACTTCGACAGAGCACCGATGCGTCGCAGGTCGACACTTAGGCCGACTTCGATTGAGCTACGCGAGTAACTCGAGTTACCCGAGTGTCAATCGAACATCCAACATCACTTGCTCATGTGACCCTTCTAGACATAGATGAACAAGGTCAATCTTCAAGGCCGCTACCCGAGGCAATCGCGGTTTGGAGAGGATTCACTCGAGTAACTACGTCATTAGTAGAGAACGTAGGCCCCTACTGCACAAGGAATTAATTAAACATTACACGACACAATCATTTAAATATGGATTAACGTCACAATTTACACACTAAACAACTCATTACTTTATTTTATTTATTTACATAAGGGTTTATTTCCGTGATCAAGATTATCGCTGTTCAGTTGGATTACTCTCGTGGTACTGTGTGCGCACCTTAAACCGGATACCACGTTGTGGTTACGCGAGTAACTCCAGTAGACCAATCGAAGTCTGCCTTAGAGTCGTCTATGGGTGGCCGTTTCAGGCCATTTACGCGACAAGCTTTAGGGAAAAGTCCCTAAAGCGCACGGCCTAAGCATTATATGCTATTATTTTGAAAAATAATTACCACAAAATTTATTTATTTGCACTATTCGACGCAGGAACATTAATTCACCACTATGCGTACAGAAAACGTCATTATGTTCATAAAATAAAACAGTATTGCAAAAAGTACAAATAAAATCAATGAGGCGCTTTGAGGACGCATGTCCCCAAAACGCCCCACCGCCTTTCCCCAAGCGCACCTCTAGTGTTACGGTCATCTAATGCTGGCAATTGCATAAGCAATCCAACTAAAATGTAGACCAGACTAAATATTTATTGTTACATGCTGTTAAAAATATATTACAGGTGACATTACAGTATGGTAACTTCTTTTCAGTACATTCATGTCAAAAAAATTACATTATTTTAGGATATAATTATAGAATATAATAAGGCCTGTTATAACAATACTAACAACACATTGTTACTAGGCGTATAGTCTAGCCACAATTTATTCGTTTTTGATTGCTAGCCTACACCGATAGTCAACAGTCAGCCATTCTGTGAAGTCCTACTGCATGCAAAGGTCGCGTGCGGATTTCTTGTTTCCACACTTTATGGTGTTTATTTTTCTCGAAGATTGTTTTGTAAGGATATGAAGTGAAATGTACTGCATACTTTACCCAGCCTGGGCCCAGCTTTGGGGAGTGGTGATATGCCATGAATGAACATGTTTACAGGCATCATTGGCGTAGTGCGGCCAGTCGACGTTGAGGCAACTGCGTCAGGCGGCGTCGAGCTTTCGGATAGGTTAGTCGCTTCAACATGGGCGCTGTTTGGAAGAGGCTTAGATGCGGAAATGTCATTAGGAGCAGTTACCGGCTGCGGGACGCTGCTTGCTTGCTGCCTCTTCGCGGTTCGTCATCAACGATGGCGCAAAACCTGCATCACGAAACACTGCAGGGCTGAATGGCCACAGTCCACAAGTGGAGAACCCTGTCATAGAAAGTAATTCGTTTTCCAGCGTTGCTGGTCATCCAATAGTCGCATGCCTGTCTGTGGTACTCCTTGAGCGGTCCGAAGTAGCACTTGTCGAGCGGCTGGAGTCGATGAGTAGTGTCTGGTGGAAAGGAGATGAGTTCGATGCCATTCGCCCTGGCGAGTTCCACGGCTTCGAGCGACTTGTGGCTGATATGTCCGTCAACAAAGAGTACGAACATGAGTCTTCATTGGTTGGAACGTTTACGCGTAAATGTCAACGCGATGCCACTGCCAGCGACGTTTACACGTGAACCTTTTCGCGTTCTGATTTCTCGTTCGTTTACGCGTAAACGTTACAGCCAATCAGAACACGAAAACGTTTACGCGTAAGTGTCAACTGTCAATGACGCTTACGAGTAAAGCTTGTCGCGTTATGGCCCGAACGGCCACCCTTTCGGCAAACATAGCACATGCCCAAACAATCGCTATCTTGCGGGTTTGACAGCTTCGCTAATCGGATTGCATCGGCAATAGTGGTATAGCGCTTTATTTGATATCATGTGTGGCTTATATATATATATATATATATATATATATATATATATATATATATATATATATATATATATATATATACTTTCATATTGGACGACATTTATATAGACAATTAATAGTGGGACCACAGCAGCCTAAACGCAGTGATCCAACAGCTACTGAAGTGGGAGTTAATAGTCTTAGAACACCGCTGACACAGATAAACTCACTATCATAGGGTGTAACGTACGTAAATATCATGAACAAAATCAGTAAAAGATTAAGATCTTATATTGCGAAGTAGCTAGTCATCCGGATCAAAGCGACCTCTGGCGCTTTACACGTTAATCTCTGACATGCGTATTCAGTAGAACACCATCTTGTCCTCTCTGTAAGGCATCTAGACACACATATTCAACAATGACTATAGCCATAGACTCGTTGATACATCTAAGTGAACTAGAGCAGTGTTGAATGAACGAATTTGCCCAAAATTCGACGCAGCAGCACATGATTCGAACCGGGATTCTCTTATTTAAGAGTCCAAAGCTCTTGCCAATGAACCACTACATCATTACAAATGCCACACATGCAACATGCCATCATAGATATCCCTGCTAAACATACCTCAGAACACTTAGCTGCTAGACACAGAGGGCATCCCTTAAAACTAATGACATGGCACTCTTGGACACTTGCCTTCCATTGCTTCTGTGTAGCCCCAGTTGAACCTCGGAGTAAACTAACATTAGAAGCTCCCTCTCCACAAACTCAGCTTAGCAGTGGATTAACAAAAGAAAACGATGAACACACATTGGAATATGAATTATGAGACTTAACAAGTAGAACACAACGGTGTAATGGGCCCCGAATTACTTATGTACATGCCAGATTCCTAAAAAAAACAAAAGCACGGTGGTTCATGACAATTCTCTTAATCTGTATAAAATGCTGTTACCACATTGGTTAAGTGATTTTAAATGATTTACTTATTATCTAAATTAACATTCCTCTCAACGGTATTATTTGTGTGTAGGTGTAGTTTAATGTAATAAGGAGACAAGGTGGCGCCGGTGTATGGCGACAAGGCGTTGGCTCTTACTATTACTTGCCTATTTATATGTTGTATTTTAACGGAGAGAGGTGTGTGCGCTTTACTACACATACGTGAACATTCTGACAGTAAGTCGATACCCACATTCCTGCTTTCTTGTACTGAAAGTTCACTGTGTGAGAACAATGAGACACACCCGAAACGCACTACTGATCAACGCGGCACCAGGCGCGCGAACAACAACAATACACGCCCCACCTCTCATGGCCGGCGCAAGCGAGGCAAACGTGCCGGCGTATTGACACGATTCAGGACACGGACACAACGCCCTCCTCTCCCTGCAATATTTCTATCAAATGTAAGATTTCTGAAAAATAAACATGATGAACTGTACCTGATGAAGACTAGGCGTGATTTTAGTGACTGTTCTGTGTACTGCTTCACACAAACCTGACTTGACTCCTTGATCCCACACTCAGGTGTCCTTCATTCTGGGTACACACTTCATAGAGCCGACCGCTCGCCTGAACTATCAGGTACATCTAAAGGTGGAGGAGTGTGTTTCATGATAAATCAACGATGGTGCAAGGACTCATCAAATTTGTCAACAACTTGCTCCCCTGAACTTGATACTCTTATCATAACATGCAAGCCGCTCTACCTGCCACGAGAGTTTACCTCCGTTGTCATGGTGCGAGTGTACATTCCACCCCAAGCCAACGCCACCGCTGCGATCGGCGCACTCGCTGATCAGATCACCACCGTGGAAAATTCAAACCCGGACTCACTTGTGCTCATTCTTGGTGATTTCAACCACACCACACTATCTAAAGAACTTCCGAAGTACAAACAACAGCTAACGTGTGCCACGAGAGAGGGGAAACATTGGACCTCTGTTACAGCACCACCAGAGAGGCATACCACGCGGTTCCACGCGCGCCCCTTGGTTTCTCCGACCATGCCATGATATACCTCCTGCCCTCATATCGCCAGAAACTGAAACGAGTGAAACCTTGCGTTCGAAATATCAAGTACTGGGACGACGAGTCCATCCTGCGTCTCCAAGGATGTCTAGCATGTACAGACTGGGACTCTTTTAGATACGCATCTAACGACATTCATGAATATGCAGATACTGTGATATCATACATAAACTTCTGCCAGGATCTGTGTATTCCCCAAAAGAGTGTGAAAGTGTTTGGCAACGATAAGCCGTGGTTCACCAAAAACCTGAAAATTAAACAGAAACAGAAACAGAAGGAGGAAGCCTTCAAGAGTGGCGACCGTGCACTGTACAAAACAGCCAAATACGGTGTCTAAAAAGCGATACGGGGAGTGAAAACCGACTACAGGCGCAAATTCGAAGGCCAGTTCCTTTCAAACGATACCCGCTCTGTCTGGCAAGGACTCCAGTGCATTACTGGCTACAAGCAAAAGCATTCAATCCCTGGCTTTGAATCAGCAACACCTGACAACTTTAATCACTTTTACGCCCGCTTCGACCGCCAGAATTTGACGCGTACATCTGTCAGCTTCCCAGACCCTGCTGTGCCACTCCCTCCACCCTTCACGGTTCAAGAGCACGAGGTGAGGAAGCTACTCAAGCAACAGAGCAGCAGGAAAGCCGCTGGTCCGGACAACGTTTCCACATCAACTTTGAAATACTGCGCTAATGAATTAGCAACAGTATTTACAGACTTATTTAACGCCTCTCTCAATATGCACATTGTTCCAGTCTGTTTTAAGGCAGCAAGCATAATTCCGGTACCGAAGAAGCCGAAAGCGACAGCGCTGAATGACTTCCGCCCCGTGGCTCTGACGTCAGTGGTGATGAAGGTGTTTGAGCGATTGTTACTAAGATATATGAAGTCGGTCACCAACTCCAGCATGGATCCACTGCAGTTCGCGTACAGGGAGAACAGATGCACCGATGATGCTGTTGCATTGGCCCTGCATTTTGTGATGCAGCACTTGGATTATTCGAACACATATGCACGCGTCCTCTTCGTTGACTACAGTTCTGTCTTCAATACGGTCATCCCTCAGCAGCTGTACGACAAACTTCAGTTGCTGTCACTTGACCCATCAATGTGTTACTGGCTTCTGGACTTTTTACTATGGCGATCACAAGTTGTTAAGATGAACAGTATAGTTTCCAGTACTATTGTCATGAACACGGGGACTCCTCAGGGATGTGTCCTTTCCCCATTGCTATATTCTCTGTTTACAAATGACTGTGTTTCACATCACTCTTCTGTACCATTGCTAAAGTTTGCAGATGACACCACATTAGTAGGGCTGGTGCCGGACTCAGATGAGTCTGAATACCGCCATGAAGTTAGCAGCCTGGTGTCGTGGTGTGACACTAACAACCTACAACTGAATGCGTCCAAAACTCGAGAGATGATCGTAGATTTTAGGAAGAGAAAAAACCCACTTGCTCCCATTATTGTTAACGGCTACTCTATCGAAAAGGTGGACTATTTTAAATTTCTAGGTACGATAATATCAAGTGACTTAGCTTGGGAAAACAACACAGACGCTGTCGTCAAAAAGGCCCAACAAAGACTGTTCTTCCTGCGCCAACTAAAGAAGTTCGGGCTGAGGAGAGAAATTCTTGTTCAGTTCTATCGTTCTGCTATTGAGAGTATTCTTACATTCTCAATATGTGTATGGTAGAGCAGCATCAGCCAGCGCCAGAGGAGCAGGCTTGATAGAGTGGTGAAAACAGCTTCCAAAATTGTCAGTAATGAACTCACCTCTCTAACTGCCATATATATAAAGACAGATCCAACAAAAGAGCCTGCAAATTATCTTTTCGAACTATTACCGTCAGGCAAAAGCTATAGATGCATCCGTACGAAAACAAATCGCTTTAGAAATAGTTTTTACCCAAGTGCCGTAGCAGCCTTATCAGGAATGAAATTTAGAACGTAGATGTAAAGACCCTGGAAACTTGGCTGTTTTCGCCGCTCTGGCGGAATTGTTATTTTTCTGGCGCTGGTTGGTATGGCTGAGCCGTACGCGTGTGGGGTGTGGGTGTACCTATTCTCAGTAGCGGATCGGTGGTGCTGAGCAACAATCTTCTCTTCTCCTGAAATTTTAGCTTAACTTAATAATAGTATAAATATATTTTAAAACAAAATTGGACGCATTCAATTGTAATTGTAAATATAATTTTAAATGATGTTTTAGTCCTCTTATAATGTATGTTTACTAATTTAAATTAATTTTTAGAAGATAATATATATATATATATATATATATATATATATATATATATATATATATATATATATAAACAAACATATTTTATATTGTTAAAGGACATTTTATATAATATATTTATTTATTTATTAACTAGTTTACACCACAATTATTGTTAAATAGATAATCTATTATATTAATTTTGTCTTTATGTATTTATTATATTAAAAACATATTTTAAAGAACAAATTACGTACAATGTATATCTTATATCTATATCTTATATTTACTTGCCATATTTCATTTTATTGTATATATAGGCACTATATGAGTCAACGCCAGACTACATTCCAATTCATCATTTAACGCACGTTGAATATGGCAATAAATTTGACATATCAGAATGTGCTGTACTATTTTATGAATGTTTTGATTGTTCTAACTGGTAATTCTCTGTCTGTTGGAATTAGGGCTCAGAACACTTGTTAATTTGTATCCATGTTGTTGCTGCCATCTGTTATCAATCACTAACGCTGTTTAACTATCACAGAAGTTGCTATGGTCTTACAAAGAAAATCAGCTTACCTTTTGGAGTAATTGATTATATTTATCAAATAATGCAATTAATTTACATATTTTAGTTGTTGGTTCTATCCCAACTGGTATTGCAATTTGTGCAAAATTGCCCTTGGCAAAGGCTTATTGACCAAAACATTGCATCTTGTCTTGTAATTGTATTGATAATTATATTTAATAAAATTAAATTTTCATCATATCTATTCTTTTCTTCGACATTTAATTAATATTATATTAATATGTTCCATTCATCATGTAGTAGTAATAGGAAGGAAACTAAGAAAATGCTATCTATCTGGTTCTCTGTCAGGTGATCAGCTGACATCCATATGGTCTTGTTTACCATTTTATGTGTGAAAATACTGCCGTTGATGACAACGTTTTTCTGTGCACATGTGTCCGCAAAGCTCTCTCCATTCTATTTCATCACTCTAACACCATGGGTTCCCATCATTTCTTCATATCCGTTGTTGTCCATTCCAATCTTCGCATTGAAATCTTCCATGAGAATGGTCACATCCTGTTCTCTGCACTTGTCCAAGATGTTTTCTAGTCTGCTGTAAAACTGGTTTGGTTTCTTCATCACTGGCGTTTGTTGGTGCATAGCAATGGATGAGGTTCATCTTGATTTTCTTTTTCTTTGTTCTGAAGGATGCTGTGATGATTCGCGATCCATGTGCTTCCCATCATATCAATGCCCTTTGTGCCACTCTTGCTAGCACGAATGCTACCCCTTCGATGTGTGGTATATCATCGTCGCCATGTCCAGAGAAGAGGTAATAGTTCTCCTGTATGTATATTTCTTTGTCCTGTTTGTGGCCGTCGTGTCTCACTGAGTGCAAGCATGTAGCGGGTCATGTTTTATGCTATTTGCCAACTTTCCTGTCTGGTACATGGTTCTCACATTCAACATGTGACATCGGGAGTTATGACTTGGGAAGTGGAGTCTCGTGTTGTTCACAACATACTTTGCGATAACGTTCGCATGGGTGTCCTAGAGTATTTTCACGAACAAGATACAGTGATTTTTTCAAAGTTCAAATCAGTTCAGTTTTTCTCTGGTCATCCTCGCACGCCAGAGGGCGCTGCTGATTACAACAGTCTCAGTATCTCTGGTACTAAGATTCTGAAGAGCTCAGCTAATGATATCGCTGGATGAACAAGTTCGGTGGTTTGGGAAGTTGACGTAGTTACGTATATGAATATATAATATACTCAGCGGCTCGCGAGAATGGCCACAAGTGTAATTATATTGTGGTTTATGGAACTCGAAGGCCATGTCTCTGGGTTGGACTGCGCGTGGTTGTCCCCGCTGTTCTCAAGGGCGACAGGCGATATCAGTTAAATTACTTTCCCTACAATGTCAACAGAGTCTGTCAGAGCTAATGGACATATGTATGTTCACCATTTGCGAGGATGCTTCGAGTCTTAAAAAAAGAAACATTCTCAACACTGGGGTGTCCCTCCCGCTCCTGACGAATTTGTACTCGAATGTCTTACATCTGACATTCATTAATGACAATTGTCCAATTTCAAGTCAATAATGTATTTGCATTTGTTGTACATTCATTTGATGGAACAATCCACAATATTGCATAGAAATGTTTAAATGACCAAAAGGCACCACCATAGTATACGCACGCCAATAAAGAACCCTATTCCTGCGCATATACGTCAAAGGTATACACAGGATTATAAAGTATATATATATATATATATATATATATATATATATATATATATATATATATATATATATATATATATATATATATACATTAAATACGCTGTTGTAATTACTATTGTGTTGCGTATCATGACTTTGCACTCGTGTGATATTGACCGTCTTCTGTCTGGAGCCATCTCAGAACACAGACGCCAGTTAAATTACGATAAAACTGCGTTTGTTCGCGACGCTCCTCTTGTCTCGCTCAGCTCATTAAGCGCGTTTTGTCCAGCGTAAGTATAGGGCCTGCAAGTGGGTCACGATACATGGCTTGACTCCGCGCGACTAGAGCATATTGGGGACTAAGCGAGACTAATTGGGGACTGGACACAAGAATAATATTCTAACGATGGATGACAGTTGTAGTTTCCGACTGATGAATACTAGGAAAACCAGTTCACAAATATCTTGTGTTATACGTTTCTTATCTTAAATGTCCGATTTAATATTGAGTTTACCACATTAGCGATTTACGTAGTGCAGATAATCGACACGATGCTAGGCTGTATGTGTCTTTTACAGGATTTGCGTTTTACATTGCTGTACGTTGTGGTTTCGATAAACACTTATATCTGACAAGTTGTCTAAATGCACATAATCATAACACATGTACACGTTTGGCCCAAACAGGTTGTACAGCGCGAAAACTGGCACTCTTCATTATTAGTCAAGATCGCCAAACACAAGTACTTCCCGCTATTGCCATGGCAACCACCATAATAATCGATTAAAATTCATGATTTCCGTGATCATTGTCACCGGCAAAATGTTCCACTGCTTCTGCTTGTAATAATCCTTCGGACAATATAACTGAAATACGCTATTTCGGGACAGTTCGGTTATTATGACCAAAACAAAACAAAGTCCTATATGTTAACATGGAGTATATGGACCTCCTGCCCCCCAACTGCGAGACTTGCACGCCCTATTGACACCCAACCCACTACCAGCCGAGGAAGCACAATGAGTAATCTGGCCATAAGCGCAGAGAAAAAAGTTCCGATTAAATAGTCCTGGCGTTAATGTTGTAAATAAAACTGAAATTGTGACGTATGATTATATAATTTATAATTATTTTTGTCACATACGTGGTATCATTGGTTTAATAATTGTCTGGTCACCGATTTCATAGCTGTTATATAGTATTTCAATTATGTTTAGTCAGTATCGTTATTCAAAGTTACAAAATGCCACTCTCTTCCTACATTTTTATTTATTAATCAACTTAATGTTTCGAGACTATAACAACAGTTTGACGCAACATTGCCTGCCAAACTGTGTCTAAATGGGTACTATAGTAAGCGTGTAATACAATGTTCGCAAAGTAAACCAACCCATATTATGTGCAAACGGTAATGAAACTTTCACATTCAACATAAGCGTTCTTGGCTATATTGCCGAGTATGGTTGCAATACCTTTTGATGTTCAGCGAAGTCCAATTTTCTCAAGTACAACACAGCAGAATTCCTCTTCCAAATTACTTCGTTCGACAAACTGGGTATAAAAGAACGGACCCGCTCCCTTTGATGCACAAGGACATGATCGGGGATGAATCGATGTAGAATGGCCAATATTTTAAATATATCGTTATCGTTATATAAACATCTATAAACATTCAGATGGAAATTATTTCGTTTAATACCCGATATCGACGTCCTGGCTGTGTTACGGAGGACGGCTCCACACTAGGTTATCGTCAAACCATTCAATTCCGCAAATACGTCGACAAACAACGAGAATGTTAATATGTGATTAACTGATCAGCACCAGTCTTGAATCCAAACTACGGTACTTTAGCTAGAACTCGTAGACATTTATGACTCGTTTGTTCGAGAGTCCTGTCACGTGCATATATCCAGGCGCCAGGGTGGCCGGGTCAAACATCATTCGGACTTTGCCACAGCAGACAACAACGACGACATGCCTCAGGCAGACAACAACGACGACATGCCTCAGGCAGACAACAACGACGACATGCCTCAGGCAGACAACAACGACGGCATGCCTCAGGCAGACAACAACGACGACATGCCTCAGGCAGACAACAACGACGACATGCCTCAGGCAGACAACAACGACGACATGCCTCAGGCAGACAACAACGACGACATGCCTCAGGCAGACAACAACGACGACATGCCTCAGGCAGACCCTCATGAAAATTATAACAGATGCGCATGCATATATCACCTGACATTTGATGTTGCGTGAACTATTTGTTGACTGCCGTTCGTCCGCCGTGGAGTAATCAGTGAACCGAATATAGTTAACACCGTTACATTCTTGAAAGGACCCAGATTAACGTTATATGACTCTATGCTATATGACCCAGAGTAACGTTATATGACTCTATGCTATATGACCCAGAGTAACGTTATATGACTCTATGCTATTATGACCCATGGTAGCGTTATATGACTCTATGCTATATGACCCAGAGTAACGTTAATTGACTCTATGCTATACGACCCAGAGTAACGTTATATGACTCTATGCTATATGACACAAAGTGTAACTTCAAGATCAACAATGACAACAATCTAGAAGAATTGTGTTATGGCCATTTTAATGTGCTCGGGATTTTATTGTTAGTTCCCGGAACATTATTGATCACGTAATCACCCCCACTTTGAAGCTCACCGTAATGTTCATAATTATAATTGTTTCTGTTATAATTACTGATAGACGGGCCTAGAATTATTACAATATTGGTGCGAGTCTAGGACATTGGCGATATCAGTCTACAGTCGTTTTGTAATTCATTGTTATTTACGTCATGCGCGCGCGCGCGCGTGTGTGTGTGTGTGTGTGTGTGTGCGTGCGTGTGTGCGTGCGTGCGTGCGTGTGTGTACGTATGTATGAAAGGTTTGAGGGCAAAACGCGATAAACGCAAAATATGAAATGCTGCATTTGGTTTCAAAAGCTATACCCGTCGTGTTTTTTAAGACGCGATATATACTAATAGTCAATCATCTAGTGAACTCAACTGTTGGCAACTTGCAAAAACGCAGTAAGCCATCCATTAAATCATAGGAAACATAAGTTCGATTAAATGTAGAAGAAAGCACTAATTAACTTCAGTCAGCATTGTGTCATTACCAAGATACTAGCAAGAGCGGCTAGTAATGGAATATGCCAAGGCTTAGCTGCTATGTCTATGCAAAGTGACACATTGTATGTAATGTTTCATTACAAAGTTGCAACAAAGATTTTATTTTTGTTGTTACCAATCTCTTAACACAAAAGTGAGTTTATCTCAAAAGGTGTGTGTGTGTGTGTGCGTGTGTGTGTGTGTGTGTGTGTGTGTGTGTGTGTGTGTGTGTGTGTGTGTGTTGTGTGTGTGTGTGTGTGTGTGTGTGTGTGTGTGTGTGTGTTTGTCTGTGTCGTGTGTGTGTGTGTACGTGCGTGCGTGTGTGAGTATGTGCGTGTGTGTGTGTGTTGTGTTGTGTGTGTGTGCGTGCGTGCGTGCGTGCGTGCGTGCGTGCGTGTGTGTGTGTGTTAAAAAGTCAAACACTATCTTTAACCATATCTAACTATAACTATTTGCTACTAGTGACCCTAGTCTTAACCCTAGCTGACCTTAGCAATAACTATGTATACTAATAACCTAAACTTTAACGTATAATTCTTTGTTCAATTCTGGTTTGAAATTTATTTTATTTGTTCACTATATTTTTACTGCATTACGCAATTTATTAGGCAAACTAGTCAAATGGTTAACTATATCTATATTATGTTCTATGTACAGTTGCGACCCTTAGGGAGATAAAATATATATTTTATAGGGTTATCGTGAATAAATAATGTTTATTATTATAATGAAATTGGCACTAACCATTTATCCCCGGCGTTCTGATTGGTTGCAATGATTCTTAATTTGCATCAACTGCGCCTCCATTGCCCATTCCATCATTGGCCAACTTATGACCCCCGCCTCCGTCCTGGTCCTGACCTGCGTTTCCCTCCTGATCGTGACCTGCATTTCCTGGTCCTGACCAGGGTTTCCCTCCTTAACGTCCTACCCCGTCCTGGTCCTGAACCTGCCAATCTCCGTCCTGGTCCTGACCTGCGCATTCCGTCCTGTTCCTGACCTGCGTCTTCGTCCTGGTCCTGATCTGCACCTCCGTCCTGGTCCTGACCTCCGATCTCCGTCCTGGTCCTGACCTGGGTCTATGTCCTGATCCTGACCTGCATCCCTGTCCTGTTCCTGACCTGCGTCTACGTCCTGGTCCTGACCTGCATCTCCGTCCTGGTCCTGACCTGCGTCTACGTCCTGATATTGACCTGCGTTTTCATCCTGGTCCTGACTTCCGTCAACGTCCTGATCCTGACCTGCGTTTCGTCCTGGTCCTGACCTGCATCCCTGTCCTGGTCCTGACCTGCGTTTCCATCCTGTTCCTGACCTACGTCTACGTCCTGGTCCTGATCTGCATCTTCGTCCTGGTCTTGACCTGGATCTCCGTCCTGGTCCTGACCTGCGTCAACGTCCTGATCCTGACCTGCATCTCCGTCCTGGTCCTGACCTGCGTCTACGTCCTGGTCCTGACCTGCGTCTATGTCCTGATCCTGACCTGCATCTCCGTCCTGGTCCTGACCTACGTCTACGTCCTGGTCCTGACCTATATCTCCGTCCTGGTTCAGATCTGCGTTTCCATCTTGGTCTTGACCTGCGTCTATGTCCTGATCCTGACCTGCATCTCCGTCCTGGTCCTGACCTACGCTTACGTCCTGGTCCTGACCTGGATCTCCGTCCTGGTTCAGATCTGCGTTTCCATCTTGGTCTTGACCTGCGTCTATGTCCTGATCCTGACCTGCATCTCCGTCCTGATCCTGACCTGCATCTCCGTTCTGGTTCGGATCTGCGTTTCCATTTTGGTCTTGACCTGCGTCTATGTCCTGGTCCTGATCTGCGTTTCCATCCTGGTCCTGATCTGCGTTTCCTTCCTGGTCCTGATCTGCGTTTCCTTCCTGGTCCTGATCTGCGTTTCCATTCTGATCTTGACCTGCGTCTACGTCCTGATCCTGACTTGCATCTCCGCCCTGGTAGTGACTGGCGACGCCGGCCAATACTTTGCGCCGTTCTTCTATCAGCCTTTGAACCTGGTCACTTGCGATGTCTTCTCCGTCGTTCTCGTCAGCGGTGTCCGGGCGGCCGTCGATGTCGTCCCTGTCTCTCGGGTCCCGGCGGTCCGGGTCCATGTCCTGCAGGTTGTCATCCTCCACGTCGTGCTGGTGGTCGATATTGTCATTTGGCATGTCATTGCTCTTGGCCCTCGCATTCAGTGACTCCAGGTACTGCTGCAATGGCCGCACCAGTTGCACGCGGTGACTGTTGGCCGGTAGACCGTCGTCCTCGTCCGGCAGACCGTGTTCCTGGTCCTGCATTCCGTGGTCCTGCGCCGGTAGTCCGTTGTCTTCGACTGGCAGTCCGTTGTCTTGGGCTGGCAGTCCGTTGTCTTGGGCTGGCAGTCCGTTGTCTTGGGCTGGCAGTCCGTTGTCTTGGGCTGGCAGTCTGTTGTCTTGGACTGGCAGTCCGTTGTCTTGGGCTGGCAGTCCGTTGTCTTGGGCTGGCAGTATATGATCCTGGGCTAGCTGTATGTGGTCCTGGGCCGGCTGTACGTGATCGTTAAAGGCCACGTTATGTTGCACATCGAACTCATGTCGGTTCTCCTCGTTGACCTGCTCGACCACACCTGTAAGCAAACCGCAGGGCATGTTTATCACGCTGACAGTGGATACCGACCAAAGACACAGCTCTCGCGTCATCCACCACTTCGATCCTACTTCTACTGTCTCTGTCCTATCTCTACTGCCTCTGTCCTACAACTAACGTCTCTGTCATGCCTGTATAGCCTCTGTCCTACCACTAATGTCTCTTTCTGTAGTGTCTCGGCTCAGCCTCGAGTTTCTCTGTCCAACTCCTAGTGCCTCTGTCGTACCACTAAGGTCACTGCCCTACCTATCGACTAACCCCAACTTGAGAACATGCAGTGTTGGAGAACACAAGACACATCAGGATGCACACATACAATCGTAAATATACTTGTGTGTTCTCCCTACTGCATGTAACCTAAACCCAGTAACAGCACTCTAGATGGCATATACAATACAGTTACAGTGCAGACCACCAAATGGACTTCACAGTCCCGTAGGAATCGGATGCCCAAAGTGAGATAGTGATTGATTTGACTTTATTTGGGTATGATCTAAACAGAAATATTGGGTTAACATTTTTTAGACACATGTAAGGCCCAAAATCCGAGATGGCCGCTGTCACTAATGGAAAATATAGAAAATGACATATCTCTGGAACTACTTGACCAACTTTCAATTATGTTAGACTCTATTATGTGGTTTTCAAACATTCCTGATAATATGAAATATGTTTCAGGTCGACAGTAGGTCAAGGTCATACAAGAAGGTCAAGGTAAAGGTCATTTTTGATTGGTTTCAAGTCGATTGGAGGTCAAAGTCATGCAGTAAGGTCAAAACAAAGATCACCATATGATGAACATTCAATAAAATCAAATTATAACAATTAGGTCATGTTACAATTTTTTATTATAACACAATACTAGAATACAAACGTACAAACGTACAAACGTACAAACGTACAAACGTACAAACGTACAAACGTACAAACGTACAAACGTACAAACGTACAAACGTACAAACGTACAAACGTACAAACGCACAAACGCACAAACGCACAAACGCACAAACGTACAAACAATAAGGAGGCACATGTATGTATATACAGAAGGTCAGGTTCAAGGTTAAATACAAATCAAGGTCTGAACACATATAAGCAAATAGTGAACTGCACCGCCACTGCATGTCAAGCAACCTATTTAATTTTGTTCTGAAACACCTACAGGGAGATACATAGACAACACATTGAATAAGATTAAATTTGGGCGAAAATTTAATGTTTAAAGGTTCGATTCTTTAAACAGATCTATCATGGAATATGCCATGTTGAACACTTAGTGAGTTAAATCGGGTAGTCAGGAAGGTTGCTGCAATCAGAATTGTGGCATTTGCAGAGAGCAGTGCAGGGGAAGTTGTTCTTCTTGCATGAGCAGTGACCCTTGCAAGATGTCTTGCAACCACATTTGTTCAGTTCCAAGACGCCAACTGGTGCTGGTGTGTCAAGACACGGGACATGGACATACTCGTCCCTGGCAAGCATCCATCCATTTTCCTCTAGGGGCAGTAGGCATGGGTGAGGTGTTGTATAGCTTTTTCCCCTCATAGCCACAATGTTGATGCGTAAGATATGGGGCATCAGTGTTGCTCTGGTCGGAGGAAGCTTCTCGCCCTCCAGATTCCTGGACCTGAACAGTTCCCAACGCAAAGCTGGTATGGTAGTTACACCCCGGAGCTGTATACTGATCAAACAAACTTATCGATGGGCCACACTTCTTCGGGCAGCTCACCGTCCACCAGCTCTCGCCAATGAGTTGGAAGGCAGAGACGATGGGGCCATCATTGGGCAAGGATAGTTACCAGGTAATCCAACTCTTCTTTGAGATGCCAACACATTTCCCTCCCCAATCAGCACCTGTGAAGTTATGGAAACCAATCAGACCTTGACACTTCTCTCGCCCAATGACACTCACACGCTCACGAATGGTGATCGATGGATACTTGTCGTCTTTTCCAGTGAGCAAATGAGCTTGGTGAATGCACCAAGTCGTCCATGAGTCACAAGGTCCACCAACAAGATCAGTGCGTCAGTGTCAGGCGACCACACATCTATGGGTCTCAGAGTGGAGGAGTCACCGATGGCATCAATTACAAGCAAAGGAATCTTGGTGTCAGCCTCCTCGTGATTGTGAGTGGACATCGACTCAGCCAAGGAGTGGGGATGAGTGATCTGAACTGTGCTACCTTTCACGACCACCACCTTTTTCTTCGATCCTTCGTATTCCTCCAGTACGGCATTGCCAAGAATGTTGGAGAGGAGCTGCTTTGTCTTTGAGGCAGAGAGCAGCTCTTTTAGGGTAATTTTAGCAATGTCCATCTCGTCATAGATTGCAAACTCCATCTCCTTTCCTTGTGCTCGGTTGGCCCTCGTCTTCTGTTTCAGTGATTGAGCGATGTCATAGCAGTCAAATATGATGCGTGCCTCATCGTACGGTTTCATCATCCTTGTAATTCTCAAAGGCATCCTTGACATTGATGATCTTCTTCATGCCTGAACTTTTTTCATACATTGAACTACAGCCATATTGTCAATGATGATAACATGGTCATGAGTTTGAACTAAGTCATCACTGAGAATGTTGAGGAGGCCAACGTGTGTATCATATTGTGCTGGTGCCTGGACTGGTGTTTGTTTACGTGGTGCCTGGATGATTGCCTCGGTTGGTGTCTGTGTCTCGGTCCGAATGGCATTTTGCCTCCTCAACAGCATGTATGATGGATGCTTTGTCTGTTGGAATGAGGAGTGATCCATCTGAGCTGCCCGAAGATGTGCAGCCCATCGAGAAGTTTGTTTGATCAGTATACAGCTCCGGGGGTGCAACTCCCATACAAGCTTAGCGTTAGGAACTGTTCGTGTCTAGGAATCTGGAAGGCGAGAAGTTTCTTCCGACTAGAGCAACACTGACGCCTCATATCTTACGCATCAACATCGTGGCTATGAGGGACAAAAGCTATACAACACCTCACCCATGCCTACTGCCCCTAGAGGAAAATGGATGGATGCTTCCGGGGACGAGTATGTCCCAGTCCCGTGTCTCTACAAACCAGCAACAGTTGCCGTCTTGGATCTGATCAAATGTGGTTGCAAGACATCTTGCAAGGATCACTGCTCGTGCAAGAAGAACAACCTCCCCTGCACTGCTCTCTGCAAATGCCACAATTCTGATTGCAGCAACCTTCCTGACTACAGGATGATAGCAGATGAAGATGATGTATGACTGCTGCAGGAGGTGAACAAGGATGACACTATCAGAAGATTGTGTACCACTGATTTAACTCACTGAATGTTCAAAATGGCATGTTCCATGATATATGTGTTGTATATGTATGTTTAAAGAATCTAACCTTTAAAAAATTTATTTTCGCCCAAATGTAATATTGTTCAATGTGTTGCTTGTGTATCTCCCTGTAGATATTTCAGGACAAAATGAAATAGATTGCTTGACATCCAGTGCAGTTCATTATTGAAAATTACTTCTATTTGCTTATTTGTATTCAGCTTTTGACCTTGAACCTGAACTTATATATATATGTGTGTGTGTGTGTGTGTGTGTGTGTGTGTGTGTGTGTGTGTGTGTGTGTGTGTGTGTGTGTGTGTGTGTGTGTGTGTGTGTGTGTGTGTGTGTGTGTGTGTGTGTGTGTGTGTGTGTGTGTGTGTGTGTGTGTGTGTGTGTGTGTGTGTGTGTGTTGTGTGTGTGTGTGTGTGTGTGTGTGTGTGTGTGTGTGTGTGTGTGTGTGTGTGTGTGTGTGTGTGTGTGTGTGTGTGTGTGTGTGTGTGTGTGTGTGTGTGTGTGTGTGTGTGTGTGTGTGTGTGTGTGTGTGTGTGTGTGTGTGTGTGTGTGTGTGTGTGTGTGTGTGTGTGTGTGTGTGTGTGTGTGTGTGTGTGTGTGTGTGTGTGCCTTCTTGGTGTGTGTACGTTTGTATTCTGGTATTATGCTGTAATTACAAAAAATGTAACATGACCTAATTGTAATAATTTGATTTTGTCTTTTTGTCTCGACCTTACTCTATGACTTTCGACTTGAAACCAGTCAAAATTACCTTTACCTTGACCTCCTTGCATGACCTTAACCTACTATCGACCTGAAACATATTCCAGATTATCAGGCATGTTTGAAAAACATATAATAGAATCTAACATCATTGAAGTTGGTCAAGTAGTTCCAGAGATATGCCATTTTCTGTATTTTCAATGAGTGACAGTGATCATCTTGGATTTAGAGCATTACAGGTGTCTAAAAGATTTTGTTTTAGTTCATACCCAAATAAAGTCAAATCAATCATTATCTCACTTCTTGCCGTGATTAACCCTACACTGAAGTATAGTGTATTATGCCTACGGACGCACCATCATTATAATTATAGTTTTAGGCGGCCTGGCGATAGTAAGTGCTGGTCTCACCCGAACTACCAGAGGGTGCTAGCTACTTCCGGTGACGATAAAAGAACTGTATCAGCACCGGATGCTGCCTTGGCACTTCTCACCATGCCTCTTCGATTAAGCCTGTAACTATCACGATCACCTGCGTGTCAGTCTTAACACCGACCACCGCGATGGGCGGATACCACATAGTTGTAGTTCTCCCCTTGGCATCTCTGTCTTCATGGGTGAGATTAGCCGTGGTTTCCGTCGACATAAGCACAATGCATTTTAAATAAATCGAATTCGCAGTTTTTCGCTTACATCGACTCTGGTTCCCCTCTCACGGCTATGTTATTTCATATTTCACCGGATAATTAGATTTCTCTTTACCCGCACCCTCAGCGTGACTTCAATTTTTTCAATCGGTTAACTTTAAATCGCTACAACTGGTCTAGCAGTAAAGTCTACATTTCGTCCGTTCGTCTGCAAGGAGAGATGCTATTGTTGAAATGGTGTGCTGATTACCTAACTTATTCAGGGTTATTTTTTGAAGTTCACTCTACGTCAGTTTTCGGCATTCGTTAGTATTTTAAGGGTAAAAACATATACGTAGGTGCCTAATGACGGAACAGTGGCGTAGCCAGGATTTTGCATTGGAGGGAGCCATCCGGCAAATGTGTGAGTGTGTGTGTGTGTGCGTGTGTGTGTGTGTGTGTGTGTGTGTGTGTGTGTGTGTGTGTGTGTGTGTGTGTGTGTGTGTGTGTGTGTGTGTGTGTGTGTGTGTGTGTGTGTGTGCCTTCTTGGTGTGTGTACGTTTGTATTCTGGTATTATGCTGTAATTACAAAAAATGTAACATGACCTAATTGTAATAATTTGATTTTGTCTTTTTGTCTCGACCTTACTCTATGACTTTCGACTTGAAACCAGTCAAAATTACCTTTACCTTGACCTCCTTGCATGACCTTAACCTACTATCGACCTGAAACATATT
The DNA here is from genome assembly GCA_025642075.2 of Ridgeia piscesae. NCBI lineage: Eukaryota > Metazoa > Annelida > Polychaeta > Sabellida > Siboglinidae > Ridgeia > Ridgeia piscesae. The sequence goes on along the minus strand of JAODUO010000310.1, from coordinate 76,549 downwards.
CCAGATTATCAGGCATGTTTGAAAAACATATAATAGAATCTAACATCATTGAAGTTGGTCAAGTAGTTCCAGAGATATGCCATTTTCTGTATTTTCAATGAGTGACAGTGATCATCTTGGATTTAGAGCATTACAGGTGTCTAAAAGATTTTGTTTTAGTTCATACCCAAATAAAGTCAAATCAATCATTATCTCACTTCTTGCCGTGATTAACCCTACACTGAAGTATAGTGTATTATGCCTACGGACGCACCATCATTATAATTATAGTTTTAGGCGGCCTGGCGATAGTAAGTGCTGGTCTCACCCGAACTACCAGAGGGTGCTAGCTACTTCCGGTGACGATAAAAGAACTGTATCAGCACCGGATGCTGCCTTGGCACTTCTCACCATGCCTCTTCGATTAAGCCTGTAACTATCACGATCACCTGCGTGTCAGTCTTAACACCGACCACCGCGATGGGCGGATACCACATAGTTGTAGTTCTCCCCTTGGCATCTCTGTCTTCATGGGTGAGATTAGCCGTGGTTTCCGTCGACATAAGCACAATGCATTTTAAATAAATCGAATTCGCAGTTTTTCGCTTACATCGACTCTGGTTCCCCTCTCACGGCTATGTTATTTCATATTTCACCGGATAATTAGATTTCTCTTTACCCGCACCCTCAGCGTGACTTCAATTTTTTCAATCGGTTAACTTTAAATCGCTACAACTGGTCTAGCAGTAAAGTCTACATTTCGTCCGTTCGTCTGCAAGGAGAGATGCTATTGTTGAAATGGTGTGCTGATTACCTAACTTATTCAGGGTTATTTTTTGAAGTTCACTCTACGTCAGTTTTCGGCATTCGTTAGTATTTTAAGGGTAAAAACATATACGTAGGTGCCTAATGACGGAACAGTGGCGTAGCCAGGATTTTGCATTGGAGGGAGCCATCCGGCAAATGTGTGAGTGTGTGTGTGTGTGCGTGTGTGCGTGCGTGTGTGTGTGTGTGTGTGTGCGTGCGTTTGTGTGTGCGTGCGTGCGTGCGTGCGTTCGTGCGTGCGTGTGACCAATGTAGTTGTCAGTTCTACAAAAAATATTCATAGAAGATCTGGCTCTCAACACTGGGGACTGTGTATCCTTTGTGATTCGGAGAATCACGTTAATGTCGGTCCCGTCTCAATTTGGGACGTAAACGAACCAATGAGGACGGCAGGCACCAGGCAGTGACACCATCCTCAGGGCTAACATAGAAATGTCATTCCTGGCAGATTAGTCAGTTAATGGAACCCTGCCGAATACTGTAACAATTATAAACTTTCAAATTAAGAAACAAAGAGAAAATGACACAATACTATCACATAGGCACACGAACCCATAGCCCCTACACGATAGCCACCTAAAGCCGGCCACTATATTCCTCCCAAACTTGCAGACAAGGAACTTCGTCATTTACTCTGATGAAATAGTAATTAGACATTTGTACCTTAACGTGGATAATGAGACGCTGACGGACGTTCAACCAGTAATTTCATAGCGTGTAACGTTGCTGCTTGTAACAATTGATACATTCTCCACAGGAAGTTCCAACTAAGCAGTAGAAAATTGACTAGATAAATTGCTTTTGTTACAACGTGTACTTTTCATTAGTCAGGCAACTATTTTGATATATTAACAGCCATCACTCGCATTGAGAATAATGAAATGTTTGTTGCCGTTTGCAGCCAGCTGGGTGCTTATCGACTACGACAGAAGTGGAGGATTCCTCCGCATTGGGTAACTGAATCCTATTTGAAAGAAAAACATATTTCGGCACTTTAGTTTAATTCGGACCCGCCTCGATGTTGTCTCTATAATTGTATATTTGTGTATACTAGATAGATCATGCTAACCCTAACCCAAATGATAATCATTCATCATTCATAGGAATATTTCTGTTTTACAAATATTTCGTTTTAGATACAATTTGACACCCAAAATAGTACTCCGGGTTGTGTCAGCCGCAAGTGCAGCGGCCATGTGTTATTGCGCTGTGCACTTAGAATGAGCAACACACGGTTTGTTATTGTTTGGTGTCTTTTATGCCTCAAAAGTGCGGAAAGACGCGCTGATTATAGAATATAAATATGCATGGGATGATGTATGTTAAGCGATTGAGTTTACGAAATGTTTTATCAAATGTTGGCAAAGATACAGGTATAACGGTAAAATTGAAGTTGGGCCGGGTTAGACACTTGAGTGCCCAAATTTCTTTCCCAAACGGCAGGACTGGGAACGGAAGTCCTACACAGGCATCTGTACTTCGTCAATATATTCACCAGGCAGCCAATTGATCAGGCACCCAGTTATTGGTCCTCTATTCCGTACCCTCCAAATATTCTGGAATTGGAGGGACATGGCCTCCCGGTTACGCCACTGTGACGGAATTAGATGTCGAGAGCTTTTACATTAACTATGATGTTCAGAAGATCATATTCATCGCTATACTGCATGAATTATTTCCTAGACACTTGCAAATGAGCCATCGTAGGTCTACTCTTCCATCCGTCCTTAAAAATGTCACACAATGTCGTTAAACTCGGCCCTATTTAAGAGACTGCGGTACTTTACTAGAGTCAATTACACTTGCCAGTGACGAACGCCACCTACAAGCCCCTATTCCGATAACAGCGGAAGATCTGCCCTCTCCTTCGTCGCTTCCTTTCCTTCTCTTAATGTCACCTCCTACCCTCTTCTTTTCCTTCCTCCCACCCTCTCCCTTTCCGTCGTTCCACCCTCTGCCTTTACTTCTCCCCACCCTATCAGTTTCCGTCATGCCACCCTCACCCTTTATTTTCTCTCACCCTCTCCCTTTCCGTCATGCCACCTTCACCCTTTACTTCCTTTCATCCTCTCCCTTTACTTCCTCTCACCCTCTCCTTTCCGTCGTGCCACCCTCTCCCTTTACTTCCTCTCACCCTCTCCCTTTGTTTCCTTTCACCCTTTCCCTTTCTGTCGTGCCACCCTATCCCTTTGTTTCCTTTTACCCTCGCCCTTTACTTCCTCTCACCCTCTCCCTTTCCGTCGTGCCACCCTCTCCCTTTACTTCCTCTCACTTTGTTTCCTCTCACCCTTTCCCTTTCCGTCGGGCCACCCTCTCCCTTTGTTTCCTCTAACCCTCTCCCTTTTGTCACCCTCTCCCTTTCCGTCGTGCCACCCTCTCCCTTTACTTCCTCTCACCCTCTCCCTTTGTTTCCTCTCACCCTTTCCCTTTCTGTCGTGCCACCCTCTCCCTTTGTTTCCTCTTACCCTCGCCCTTTACTTCCTCTCACCCTCTCCCTTTTGTCACCCTCTCCCTTTCCGTCGTGCCACCGTCTCCCTTTACTTCCTCTCACCCTCTCCCTTTCGTCACCCTCTCCCTTTCCGTCGTGCCACCCTCTCCCTTTGTTTCCTCTTACCCTCGCCCTTTACTTCCTCTCACCCTCTCCCTTTTGTCACCCTCTCCCTTTCCGTCTTGCCACCGTCTCCCTTTACTTCCTCTCACCCTCTCCCTTTCGTCACCCTCTCCCTTTCCGTCGTGCCACCCTCTCCCTTTACTTCCTCTCACCCTCTCCCTTTATCTCCTCTCACCCATCCCAGGTATCCCATTCCGCCGTTTCTATATATACGTCGCTAAGTCCATCCGTCTGTCCAGCCGGCAGGTGGGATAGGCCTGTGCGCAGTGCAGCAAGTGGAGGTGACAGTCAATAACAGGTATCACTTAATGTAATCAACACGCCTATTAGTTAGACGATGCTACCGGTCGTTGCACTGTCTCGCGATGTCATTTAATAACATTCATATCCAATGTCAGAATCATTAATGTTGTCAGCCAGTCGTCGAGATAACGGATAACATTCAGTCTTTACGACGGAAGTGATCAGTGTCGGTCCTGGATTCATAGCAGTACAGGCGGGGCAGAATCTCACGCCATGGGCACGAGCTAAATGACTTTACACTGCCGTGCAATGGCTACAGGGTGCAAGTGAGAACGAGGTGCTTTTGAGATATTGGACAAAACGTATATTACAGCTCGACAATTATACGCAACTGCATTAACTACTTATATATATATATATATATATATATATATATATATATATATATATATATATATATATATATAAGTAGTTCAATGCATTTTAAATTAATTGCAGCATAATACGTATATAATATATATATATATATATATATATATATATATATATATATATATATATATATATATACGTAGTAGTTTATACGATATTCGACGCACTAGCCAATGTAGACCCCGTACTTGACTGTTCTTACTCTTTAACAATCTTTCAGTGCAGCAGCAATGCTTGCCTTCTGTTTCAGAACTATTCACATTCTAATAATATAGCAACGCAATGTACTCAACATTACGTTTCCTTGATTTCCAATAAGCATTACGGTAAATGTTGTTTCTGAAACCTTTTACCCACGATAGTATCCAAGACCATGGTTAGGTAATACACTGTAGTTAGTCAAAACATAAGTACATCTATATAGCTCACATGCATTTGCAGTATTCATAGAGAGAACACAAGCCCTCCACGTCATAATAGAATAAAATAATAAATAGAAAATGTAATAGAAAATATAATTATTATATGGTATATATATATATATATATATATATATATATATATATATTCCGACCACAGTTGTCAAAAAACACATGCCCACCATGTCATACTAGAATAAAGTAATAAATAGAAATGTCCTATATATATATATTAATGTTATTTTAATGTGTTATATATATATATATATATATATATATATATATATATATAAAATATATGCCGACAACAGTTGTCAAAGAATGTCTTCATATGTAGCATGGTGAATTAAGAGCGATGCAAGTTTGCATGGGATCCGGAGAGACTTGTCTGTAGCTGTGTATACATTTGTATACACCCATCCAGACGATGGGCATGGTTAATTAAGAGCGATGTAAGTTTGCATGGGATCCGGAGAGACTTGTCTGTAGCTGTGTATACATTTGTATACACCCATCCAGACGATGGGCATGGTTAATTAAGAGCGATGTAAGTTTGCATGGGATCCGGAGACTTGTCTGTAGCTGTGTATACATTTGTATACACCCAGCCAGACGATGGGCATGGTTAATTAAGAGCGATGTAAGTTTGCATGGGATCCGGAGAGACTTGTCTGTAGCTGTGTATACATTTGTATACACCCATCCAGACGATGGGCATGGTGAATCGAAACAAGTTGCGATGTGACATTTTCTAGACTTTTTATAACAAATCCTTCAATGTGAAAAAATACACAGCGTGTGGACGTAGAACTACTGCGTCTTTGTCAAACTCTGTGAGGATGGACAGAGACTGAAGGTAAAACTGCAAGATGTCGGTTTTCTTCAATTGAACTGTGCCAAATGTTTCTGGCTAATAAGAACTTTCCAGATTGTTGTTGTGTTCATAAACACTTTTGGGCAGTGCATATTTTATTTCACTATTTATATTATGTCTGTATATTTCTTTGTATGGCCATTTCCTATCTTACACATTCATACTGACGATACAAATTTCTACTTTAAAAAAGATATTGATCTAAATAAAAACTTTTGCAATATTATACCAATACAATCTCACTATCACACTGATTCAGAATTCAATTATAATAAAGGTAAACTTAATGGATTCAAAACATTCTGAAAATTACAAACTATCTGGAAGATTTAGATATGAAATTTGATATAATCGCTGTATAAGAAACATGGACTGAACAGGATATTATAGATTATTATAGTCTGATTGGATACAATGCTTATCACGTAACTACAGGATCCTGCAAGAGTACCTCATGATTGTTATTACCAAAAATAAGTTACTGGTGGTATGTGTATATATTATATATATCAGATAATGTTAAAAACAAATAGTATAATTTTATTTGGCATGTTGTAATCTATTTTGATTGCAATTATATCAAGTTAAATTTTGGGCAAATGTTATATAAGTAACATAGTTCTTCTTGCCCTTTTCAACTTCAGAACGGTCGAATAAATCTCTCCAATCTATGATATGTATTATATATACACACACACATATATATACAATGGGCCAAGTGTCTCTGGTCCTTTGGCATATATAGCGAGTTGGTAATTATGAATTAAATGTTTTAATGAATAATATTCACCACCTAGCCTCTTTACCGTAATCACCTAATTGGAATTTTCTATGGTTATTTGTACGAGTTGACCAGAAACACAGCTATATTGTGTGAATGCCGCTGACAATATCAATAGTGCATGAATATTTTCACTCAATAGTTTGTCTAGAATATTATTTACTATTGTTGTCAATTGTCACTTACAGCTGACAATATATCTTTAACCGGTCACACCATTTTAAAGATAATTAAATAAGTATCGAAATAAACACAACCTGCTGACAAAATCAATAGTATTGATGTAGCTTAAACATGCAGGCAGGATACTGTCCTGTTTAACGTACATATCTACTGGGTTATTCATATGGCCTCAACCACTGCCCCTGGAGTGGAATTAGTAAGTCCTCGTGAACAATAGAAGGTTGGGAGTGTCCAGGTAGACTGGCACTGTGGGGTGGAGAGAGTAGTACAGTAGTCCCCAAATACAAGTTACCACAAGAGGAAGAAACAGGCAAATTGTTTTATATGTTGCTTTTTGGCGATGCCCTAAGATACCCTTACAAAAGACCAGTGAACTACAAATTTCTTTTATACAATGAAGATACCCTCAGATATATCCCTGCAAAATTTGAGGAGGCTGCAAAGCAATGTTTGAAAAAATAGGAAAACTGAAAATGTCCCCGTTTTTAGGCCCTACATGACCCAAGGAGGCTTAACATTTAGTGAAGCAAATGTTTATTTCTGGTGCTGTGCTGTGACAGTATCCTAAGAAGTGTCTGTGCAAAATTTGATCAATAGATCTTCAATGATTTATGAGATATGATAGCTAATGGTGCACGGCACACAGTACACAAGTAATGCCATCAGTCCAATGGATCTTTGGCCCTAAGGACTAAAACTGTGTTATCATTTTAAATACTATTGTTTTTAAACATCCTTGGTATATATTAAAAAATCTCTGGGTGAAATAATGTGTAACTAGATCACTTCTTCAGATTATATATTGTGTTTGTTATTACTATAAACTTGCACCAGACACAAATTAAACAAAATGCAACAATACTCCTATTACAATGATATCTAAGATTGTAATAATATGATAAAAATGCGAGTTTGAGGAAACTATTCAGATACAGACAACAAACGATTGTTGAGAAAAACACTGAGGCATCTTTTATGCACTTCTCTTTAAGAAGCTCAAAGCAACAAGACCTAAAAACAAATTTGGTGAATATCATTGTTATTTTGCAGCTTCTCAAATGGCAAAAGGTACTCCAAGTGAGTAACACCAATGCTGGAATGTAGTTGACGAAGAATATAACACTGTGCAACATTAGTAGAAGGGATATAACAAACTATATTATATAAAAATACAGAAACTAGTAACGGTGACACATGCTTGGAGACAAGACAAATCTATTCATTATCAGTATCCAAACAAAATCTACACTTTAAAACAAATACTTACACTTTCACATAAAATAACAGCAGAACACTTACGTTTTCAATTAAACACAAGCCATGACAACAGCGTATCTGTTCATGATATGTAATATAAATGTTTCATAGCAGAGCAACATATGATATAGTCCAATATGTGCATCTTTGAAATGCAAATGGCTGCCGTATCCCAAGTAAGCTATGAGAAACCTCCAAGCGTGTTTCCCAGTGGAATGTGTATGTGTAGCATATTGTCTTTTGAATGGTGAATGTAGTGGTTAAAACACACGGACATTGCACGACTGCACATATGGACCCTAGGACCCTGGGACACATGGACCGTGGGACACATGAACCCTAGGAGACACAAACATCCAGACACATGAAGCGCTACTAAAGCTTCATTACTGCATGCTATGTATTTTGCATGGCTGCCTTAAAATACATTAATTGTTTCAAAGGATACACATTTCCTCAGCCTGTAGCAGCAAACATGTAAGGGGTAGATTACAGCCCCAGGACACCTGGTGTGAAGTCAACTGCAGATACTGAATATGATTAAGCAGCAGAAGAAACCATGCAGAGCGTCTGAGTCTAAGATTAATCACAAATACAGATGAAGTGACAGACAGTATACAAATTGAGGATACATTCTGCACCATGAACATCAAGTATTCAAACAAAAACTGATTGTTACCATAAGCATGACGTCCATATAATAACTATAAAACATAACTTATTTAAAGCGCCCAATTGTAACGACTATGTACATGCTATGTACAGGATGTACTGTTGTGTACAGATGGAATGTCATATGAGAACCTGCAACACACTGCCTGTCACTGGTCAGTGGCAAGAATAATGTGCTATACAGCAACTTTCCTCAGATACACAGACAACACACGCACACAGCAAACTCACAGATATGCTAATAGTGACAGGCCTGGAACAAGTTGACACACACATGCACACACACCCGACTCATATTTCATGCTTGAGTCGATAACACCAAATACCAGAACCAGAGAAATGTCTAGGGTACAGAATAGCTTCTTGGCCACCAAACCTCATGGCCAAACACAAGAACACCACTACAGTTGTGACCTCTCTATGTGACTATCCTCATGCTGGACAATGTCAGTTCGCACCAGTGTCAGTTTGCAACAGCACCTTTTAAATACAGTTTGTGTCTCAGTATTGCTTTTTCGGCAACGACACGAGCGCCAGGACAGGCGAGAGTGGCCCCTCGTGGCACTAAGAAGTCTGCTGAACCCTACACCTCACACATGAGTCCCTCAAGACAGAAAACACACAAGCGTCACTGAGTGTCACCGCTGTCACCAGACACACTACTGGCCTCCATGTTGCATGTCGATCTCCTCTCCAGCCTGACCACGTGGTGGCGCCACCTGGCGAAATGCTGCATTGTTGATCTGCTGCTGCTGCAAAGCACGTTTTCACAAATCAGCATTCAAAAATGCAACACATACAATAACATACACAGAGTGGTATTTAGAAACCACCATATTGGTATTTAGTCCTTTCCGCTGTCATTTCAAGTGTGATATATCTCTAGAATAAATAAGGCCTGCTGTCGTATACCATCATATAGTATAATAATTATAAATTATTATTCGTTTAAAATATAATTAAAATTATTTTATCATTGGGAATTACTGCCCACAACTGTTGTGGTAGTTACAATGTGTGAATGGTGATCTGGGACTGGGCTCACTGCTGCTTACACTGGCTTAATACTGGGCACAGAGGCTTAGTGAGAGAACTGTGTGTCTGTCTTCAAGACAAACACATGACTGACCAAGACAGGTAACTCATGTCAGTTCAGTACATTGTGTTTTCATTAACAAAATACCAAACTGGTCAATCACACCAGTGACTGGCTTTCATGCATAAAATTGGTATGATAAAAGCACACCTTTGATTAATTCAAGACTGGCTAAAAACGTTTCGTGTTAAAAGCCCCAGAGTGCACCAGAAAGCATGTCTACATTATGTCTCACAGACTGTGGATGAAGTCAACTCTTTGAGTATGGAGCTCACTGGCAGACACAACGCACTTACAAAAGCAAGAGTGCAGATTAAGTGTGACAGTGCATCTATTAAGCAAGAGCATGGACTAGTTGATAGTGCATTTACTATGAGAGTGCACTAAGAAAGTATGCATCCACACTATAAGAAAGAACACATGCTACAACTGCATAAGAGTTACTAAGAGTGCACTCAATATGAAAGCCCACACCAGGAGAGTGCACTATTTGAGAGTGCATTCATTCCAACATTTCATTCACCTCCTTAAGCAGTGTATCATCATTTTGTTCTTGCTTGCCCTGCAACAGTCAGATCAAATCTAACATCAGGTTTGCTCATTTGAGGAATATCTAGTAAGTCAAAAGAGAAAAAATCCAACAGCCATAGCTGCAGGTTCACATTAGTGTGTTACTGGTGGGTGCGTTCCTAGGTATGTTATTGGTGGGTGTGTTACTAGAGGCATGCTTTGCACATACAGCTGTACACTACTATCACACGTGGTTAGATTGCCCAGCTAGAAGCAGAACACAGAGAGGACAATATTAGTTTCATACTGTTTGTAGAAAAGTTAGTGGCATTAATTATTCAGTTAGTGAAGTCAATAAACAGTTGAGACAAACTCTGTCAATGTGTTCTATAAGTGTAACATTAAGACTGTCTGTCACTGCATGGTATTGAGATGTCCCATGTTATTAGACAGTTTGTTTCACAACATTAAAACAATCTATCAATGTGGTCTGTAGATGTAACATTTAGACAATCTGTCAACTCAGTCTATATGTACCACAGCATGATTCACACAGAGTCAGACTGATATTTGTGCACTTCCTAGTGTTGCAAGCGTGTGGGGGCAAGAGAAAGAGGGTAAGAAGGGTGACCGGTGCAGTCTGCCATACAGAGAGAACACTGTTAGACGGTGCAACACAACAGGTGAAATGCCTACCCTATGAAGCATGTCCTCATGCTCCCCGCTGTCATGCGACGCAACCTCTTTCCCACTTTTCCCAGCACCGAGACCTGTCTCTTTCTTTGTGCCTGGTGCATCCTCCTCCCTGGTACTTGGTGGGTCAATCATGGTGCCCAATGTGTCAATCCTGGTGTCTGGAGCACCAGCATTCAGGTCAACTGCATCAATGTCGGTGTCATGTGCACGCTCCATCTTGCTGTCAGGTGCCAGCGTTGACATAACATTCTGCTCTGCCTGACGTGCATCATTTGTGGTGACAATGGACGCTGTTGTAGGCAACGAATGATTGAGTGCCAGTGCACCAGGATGCGCATCGATGCTGCCAGGTCCAGATATTTTTGGTATTGTGGCATAGCTCTCTGGCACAGGACTACCAGCTTCATGGGCTATGAGATGCTGCATTGGAACAGCCGTTGTGGCAGATTTCTCACTATTACTATCACCTTTGTCTATACCCGTCACCCCCTCAATCACCCTGCCCTCAGGTTGCGTCACCAACACACTGGATGGGGTCACAGTAGATGCACCTACCCCAATATCTGCTACCGTGCCGACGTCAACTGTCCTCAACGCATTACCATGACCCTGGCCTGAAAGAGAACAGAACAGAGTAACAAGACAAATTAGGACAGAGCGACAGGACAATTTATGACAGTGACAAAACAACCTAAATGAGAGAGAGAGAGAGAGAGAGAGAGAGAGGAGAGAGAGGGGGGAGAGAGAGAGGGAAGAGAGAGAGGGGAGAGAGACAGGGGAGAGAGGGGGGAGAGAGAGGGGAGCGAGAGAGAGAGAGGGGAGCGAGAGAGAGGGGAGAGAGAGGAGAGAAAGAGAGGGGGAGAGAGAGGGGGAGAGAGAGGGGAGAGAGAGGGGAGAGAGAGAGGAGAGAGAGAGGAGAGAGGAGGGGAGAGAGAGAGGGGAGAGAGAGAGGGGAGAGAGAGGGGAGAGAGAGAGGGGAGAGAGAGGGGGAGAGAGAGGGGAGAGAGAGGGGAGAGAGGGGGGAGAGAGAGGGGGGAGAGTGGAGAGAGAGAGAGGGGAGAGAGAGAGAGGGAGAGGGAGAGAGAGAGAGAGAGAGAGAGAGAACAAAGGACAACCGAGGACACAGACTCAACAACAAAGACCAGAGTGACACAACAACCTATGCTAGAGGGACAATACAACTTAGGACACAGACACAACAACAAAGACCAGAGTGACACAACAACCTATGCTCGAGTGACAAGACAACCGAGGACACAGACTCAACAACAAAGACCAGAGTGACACAACAACCTATGCTAGAGTGACAATACAACTTAGGACACAGACACAACAACAAAGACCAGAGTGACACAACAACCTATGCTCGAGTGACAAGACAACTGAGCACACAGACTCAACAACAAAGACCAGAGTGACACAACAACCTATGCTAGAGTGACAATACAACTTAGGACACAGACACAACAACAAAGACCAGAGTGACACAACAACCTATGCTAGAGTGACAATACAACTTAGGACACAGACACAACAACAAAGACCAGAGTGACACAACAACCTATGCTAGAGGGACAATACAACTTAGGACACAGACACAACAACAAAGACCAGAGTGACACAACAACCTATGCTAGAGTGACAAGACAACCTAGGACAGACATAACAACAAAGACCAGAGTGACACAACAACCTATGCTAGAGTGACAAGACAACCGAGGACACAGACTCAACAACAAAGACCAGAGTGACACAACAACCTATGCTAGAGTGACAATACAACCTAGGACACAGACACAACAACAAGACCAGAGTGACACAACAACCTATGCTAGAGTGACAAGACAACCGAGGACACAGACACAACAACAAAGACCAGAGTGACACAACAGACAATCTAGGACTTAGAAACAAGAAAACCCAGGATGGAGTGACAAGTAAACCAGGACAGTGATAAGATAACCAAAGAAATTGATACACAAGAAAACAGCACATTCACATTAACTGTTATACACATTATGCAGTGTCACTTAACAAGTCCACAGCTCCGAGTGATGGTGTCTATGTTTACAGTGTGCCTAAGTTGTGAGCATCATGATTGTATTACAGTGACTCTCAAACCCTGTCTATTCTACCGTTGTCTCCCAATTGTACTGCACCAGCTTACCTGGCTGTTGTTGCTGCTGGTTGTCACCTGGCTGCTGCTGAATGCCTAGCCCTGGTAGCTGATGCTGTTGCTGCTGGTTGTCACCTGGCTGCTGCTGAGTGCCTAGTCCTGGTAACTGCTGTTGTTGCTGCTGGTTGTCACCTGGCTGCTGTTGACTGCCTAGTCCTGGTAGCTGATGCTGTTGCTGCTGGTTGTCACCTGGCTGCTGCTGAGTGCCTAGTCCTGGTAGCTGATGCTGTTGCTGCTGGTTGTCACCTGGCTGCTGTTGACTGCCTAGTCCTGGTAGTTGATGCTGTTGCTGCTGGTTGTCACCTGGCTGCTGTTGACTGCCTAGTCCTGGTAGCTGATGCTGTTGCTGCTGGTTGTCACCTGGCTGCTGTTGACTGCCTAGTCCTGGTAGTTGCTTTTGCTGTTGCTGGTTGTCATCTGCCTGCTGCTTACTGTCTAGTCCTGGTAGCTGTGTTTGTTGGTGCTGGGTGCCACCTGGCTGCTGTTGAGTGTCTTGTCCTTGCTTTTGTGGCTGCTGTGGCTGCTGTGGCTGCTGTGGTTGTTGTGGCTGTTGTGGTGGCTGACCACCTACATTTGGTGGCTGCTGTTGTCCAACTAGTCTTTGTTCCTGCCCTGGTTGTTGCTGCTGCAAGCCAGGACTAATGTGTTGGCCTCGGCCTAACTGTGGCTGACCTTGACCTAGTTGTACCTGAGGTGCCTGCTGCTGCTGTCCTACCACCACCTGATATGTTCCTGGTGACCTGAAGAAAGGGGCAGTGAGTCAAGCAACAGGTAAATGGTAAATGGTGAGGAGGCAAGACGTAACAGAAGAATGGAGATTTACACCCAATATTTCATCATGTCTACTGTCAGAAACATACTATTCTGTGGTACTCTGTCAGTAATACATATTCACCTTTGGTACTCTGTCACTCAGCAAACCCTATCCTGTGGTACTCTTGTCAGAAATAAATGACTTACCCAGTGGTATCATGTCAGCAATATGTACTTTTCTTTGGTATACTGTCGGTAATAAACACAACCTGTGGTACTCAGTTATAAAACTCATTTCCTTTGGTACTCTGTCACTAGTAAAGACTACTCTGTGGTAGACTGTCGATAATAAATACTATCCCAGCAGGTGGTACTCTGTCAGTAATTTGTACTATGGTGTGCTACACAGTCCATAATAACTATAATCCTGCAGTACTCACTGTTTTGTAGGCGGTACTTCACCTTGGTCCATGTCAATGCCGGTCATGTCAATTCCACTCTGTTGCAATATACGCAGTGACGGCATACCCAGCCGGTATTTGACAATCTTCAGAATATTCACTCGCTCGGTTGATTTCACACTGGCACACAAACTGAAATAATAAATGTTTTTTTTAAAGTTACGTTTGTTTAGATGTAGACAAAAAGAAACCTCACAACAAATTACATTGCTTTGTGTAAATATTTTTATAGACCATGTCAGTGGAATCACGGCCTCAGTCAGTGGAATCACGACCTCAAGACAGTGGAATTATGGCCTCAGTCAGTGGAATCACAACCTCAGTCAGTGGAATTATGGCCTCAGTCAGTGGAATCACAACCTCAGTCAGTGGAATCACGACCTCAGTCAGTGGAATAACGGCCTCAGTCAGTGGAATCATGACTTCAGTCAGTAGAATCATGAACTCAGCCAGAATATTCAGGAGCAACTACAGTTTCTTGTGAGATAAATAATATTTATAAAAAGATGTGAAGTAACCATAATTTCTACATGTGTAAAGAATTTCAAGACACTTATCAAAACATTATTCATTGAGCAAAGGTGCTATGGTACCAGACCAGACATAGCAGTGGTTTATTGTCTGTACTTGTAGACAGGTCATCTAGCTGAGTTCATTGCTTTTCATGTAACCACCCTTATGGTCAAGCTGGGAGGATGAATACAAGCTATGGACCAGGTGACCAGTGCTCCATTCCACAATGTACAGGTGTTATACACTCTACATGAGTTGCAGCCAGCAGTGACAAGTCCAGCTTTGACATAAGTCACATAACCATTCCCTGTTAATCCATCAGTCTTCACACAGTGTGTCATTTGATCATTGCCCTTCATACAGTGTGTCATTTGATCATCGCCCTTCACACAGTGTGTCATTTGATCATCACCATTGTGTTTTGCCCCAGGGGATACTTCTACATGAGCCACAGCCGATGTTTAAAATGATTTTGTACAAAAATGACAGGCGGATGGATGGATATTGTATTGGTTTAAAATATCTAGAGACCCATCTATCTGTCTTTTGCACAGGCAGTTTGTTACGGATGAGTGAACAATTTGAGTGGATGGGATACTGGAGTGTGTGCATGCACACATACATGAAAATACACATCTACAATTTCAACACTTGTACACATGTTGTATACACCACACATGTTACAGGACTGAAGAACTGCACCTAGCTTACAGTTAAACCTAGACTTGATATCACAGTCACACCACTCCTACTGACAGTTGATGGAGTGACATATCACTCATTCAGGGACAGTATGTTACAAACCAAGCAAACAATAGATGCAAATAGCCGAGTATCCATTTCAGCCAGGGCTGGGTCAAATTACACAAAATGAAATCAATTACAGGCAGTTTTCCTTTCTCAAACATTTTCATTCAATTACAATTATACTAAGTTTCTAATTTTAACAGGGTTCAATGCAGGCCACAGTGTGGCCCGGGAGTCTTTTGGACTATATAGTGAATTGGTAATTATCAATGAAATGTGTTTTGGTGAATCATATAATCACCGCCTAGTCTCTACCATAAATATCCAATTGGCATTTTCTCTGGTTATAAGATGATCAGGAAAAAAACAGCCAACTTATGTGAAAACAGCAGACAATATCAATAAAGTTCTTGACTTTTCACTCTGTAGTTATCTAGAATATTAACTATCTGTGGTTGTCAATTGTCACTATAATTGTGACTATAATCTTCAACCAGTAAACACCACACAGTCACATCATTTTAAAGATAATTTCTCTGGTTATCCACGTGAGATGACCAGAAACACAGCCAAACTGTGTGAATGCCACGGCAGTAATGCCTGCCAAAACTTGTTACCTTATCTGCAAATCACCTTTCACAACATACAGAAGACAGTTACAGAAAGAGATTGACAAACATATTCTATAAAACAAAAGACAAATTTGACTATCAGTGGGCTGTACTTTTTGTTTCCATTTCTGCCAGACAGAAATAGTTATTGCCATTTTTCTGCTTAGCAGAAAACCAACCCTGTCCAAGATTATTATATAATATGTATGTAATAAACTGACCAATACCATAATTTTATCTATTATATGGCATAGTGGCAGAATTTTACAATGTACACATGAAAATGATTGTTATCTCAGATGGTTTTCTCCAAGCAGCCCAAACTTGGGCTAACGCAGGAGTTGTCCTTCTCTAGAATTAGTTAGTCCACAACAGGTTACACATTTACCCCTTGTGTGGGATCTTTTACTTCCCCTGGCATAGACACCAGATAGAAGGAACCACCGGCTTTTAGTGTCTCTTCCAAAAGACACAGGCAAATGTGGGGTGAACAAAATTGCCTAAGTTTCTAAATGGTGGTAGGTGGGTTTGAACAATCATCCTCTCGATTGACAGTCCGGCGCTCTATCGCGCGACCACCGCTCCCCTCAGTAATTCGGGAATTCTAATGTTCTAAGGTAATTAAGTTACGTAATACAATCTTGGTTCATGTCGGGGTTTCATCACTAAATAAAATACACAAATAAATAATACACGTACCCCCGGTATACTTGTAACACAAATTTTCCACAGTCTGAATGTTGTGCATTTGGTGTTACACTACAAAATGGTTCCTTTGTACAATCAAAATGGACCGTTTGGCCAAGATTCTAGATTAAACAAAGTTACAGACACATTAATAGATGCATTAATTGACAAGTTTATCAGACAGTGTATGTATGGTGGTAATATAATGGCCAAATAGTTCAATCACGAAGTGGCAGTGATTGAAAAAATAATAACTAATAATCAGCAACATTAGTCTTAACAATGGAAGATAAAAAGTTTGGTTTGTTCAGATTACTCAACATTCTAATAACTACTGAATTAAGTAAGTAGTTTCTTGCTGAAAATACAGAATTGATAAAAGTCCTGCGCTAATCGCATACAAAATTATGTGTTTTCAATATAAATATTTTGAAAATACAGAGTTGGCACATTTCCGGGAAAAACTGGTTTTAGACAGGGCAGTGGGAATAACCTGGTAATTACCGGTAAAAGTGGTATTTACCGGTAAATATGTGGGAATAACTCTATAATTTATATTACCACTAGCTACTTCCTGTCCATTTAGAATTTAGTTAATATATTCATCTAAAGCTAACAAGTTCACTAGTTCAGGTGTATCCTTGTATTTGTCTAAAACATGAAGTCAACAAGATATTCAAAAGAAAATTTATCATTTAGTAACAAATGTCAGTGTCATTCTCACACAGGACAATGCCAAGTACTAGACTAAAGTCTAGTACTGTCAGGTGACAGTTGGTAATCTGTTTAAGGAACAAAAGAAATGTTGGGGTCTGGGCATTGGCAGGCTCTACTTTACCCACTCAGCAAACATTAGTTACCATGTCTTGACATTCAGACTTAGGGGAAAATACAGAAGAACTGCCCAAGAGCCTGTAAACATCTGTAGTCATTGTCTTTGTGAGCCCAAATCAGCTCCAGCTTACTATTTGAACTTGTAATCTGCTGGGATCCTAATCATCCTATGCTGGGAAGCCATGTATCCCAGAATCAGTAGACCAGAGTAGACAGGCACTTTCTGTCAGACATTTTGTTACTGAACTTGACGCAGTGGTAACTGGTCAGTTAGCATCATGAGTGGAAGAGGAGGTAGACCGTTTGACAATGTGTGGCAATTTTTTCGCAAAATTGAAGAAGACGGCAAGATAAAAAAGCCCAATGCACTTGTGAGTGCCAAGGCTGACATATTGAGGACGCATCTGAGCAAATGTTTGATTAAACACATAAATACCTATATACCAATTATGCAGACTTGTGATGAAACTACTCAGTCTGCCTGCAAGTTCTGCATCAATAGAGAGAATATTCTCGAACTTCGGCATGCTGCAAACAAAGCTGCAAAACCAGCTAGGACTTGCAAAAACTCCAAATTTGTTTCGTGCTACCGTTCACTTTGTGGCAGCACAGAGATTGATTGGTAGTGTGGATAGAACCAGCAGTTCCCTCATGAGACTGACACAGGAACACTAACACTAGAACAGACTGATAATTAATCAACTCTTCTGTGGGCATTAGTACAATAAAGTTTGATGATAAATGCAATTTATGCCTTATGTTGTTTTTCCAGTGTCTTAGTAAAAAATATTAATATTGTATTTATTAGTATATACCTGAAGTGTTGTTTCTTTGAAATCGCATAGTGAATAGACAACACATAGAGGTGAACCTGTAACACTGCCATTGAATATATATTGGAATGTAATATTTAGTGGTAGTATTGTTGTTTTCAGTCTTACTACAATTATGATTGTTCGAAAACAACCAGTACTGAGGAATAGAATTGGAATTGATCAATTTAATTCCACTGCAATTCTGAACCAAGCGCAAGAATTGGAATTGAAAGATTTTGAACAAAAAGAATTGGAGTGGGAATTGGAAATGACTGAATGGAACTGACCCCAGCCCTGCCCTAGATAGGGACAGACCTTTGTAAATAAACGACTTCAAGGTGAGCTATCCGTGTCTAGAGATTGTGATAAGGGCTACCACTGTTTAGAGATTGTAATAAGATTTGTCTAGAGATCGTCGTAGCCCATCCACCCATCATTTGGATGGGTAAAACCCGATTTGGACTGATAGAAATATTACCACCCAAAGTAGTGCAGATAGTGTCCATTATGCTTTGAAAATGGGTGCCACATGTGTGTTTGTAGTTGATGTGAGGTCATAAATGCACACCTTGACTGGCTTGTATGTATGTGAGTTAACATGCATGTGTCTATCAAAGATTCATGACTGGCCAAAATTGTATGGTGCATAAGGCCTGGAGATAGTGATAGACTCTATCCCTGTCTAGAGACTGTGAAAATATCTAGTGACTGTCTAGGGAGTAGACACTGTGTGATACTTAGGTAAATAATACTAAAGACACAAAACAAAATATAAAAATGGTTTAACCTCATGGATCCTGAACCCCGATGTATCGGGGTTTTACACTAGTGTGTACAAAAATCGTTTGATGTCACTAGTTTTTTGCGGAAATAATATTCTGATTATTTTCAATATGTTTTGTAGTCACGCGACAGTAATTTTGCTGACACAGTTTATTTTGTTTTATACAATATAATTTTGCTTTGTACTAGCATGTGCTATATTGCACATAGCACTTGTGATGGCAGTGTCATTTGCTGTATGTACTGTTTCAATCCTGATTTGAGAATGACAAGACCAACTTCCTGAGTGATATAAAATAGAACCCAATTGATGTACGAGTGTTAGTTTTTGTGTTACTCATTTAAGACACCTTATATCTTGCAATTATATGGCAATTGATAAAATAATGGCTTATAATTATGGAGGAGTCAACAAAAACAAAACTGATTTTCATAGATATTGTCGGCCATTTTTATTAATTAATTAATTTCAGTTAGTCATACTACAGTCGCACCTCGTTATAACGCGTTGTAAACGAGGCGCGTTATAGATTATATTCCGCCAGGGGCGCCACCACCCCCAAAACGGAAGCCAATGTGCTGGTTGCGCGGTGTATACGTGATTTACAAAACTAACTGACATTGAAACCAACGCAAATGTGTATTAAGTTAAAATAATATACACTGTTGAATGTTGAACTGAGTAAATCTTGCGAATGGTGTACAGTTTTGAAATAAATTCAGAGCCAACACGCCTCGACTGGCAATGCGAACTGAGGCGGAGCGATAACACAGTACTGCTGTGGCGGTCTAAAATAACCTTGAACTCAGCAGCCGAAACGCACAAATGAATTGACATGATGCTGAAGTCGGTCAAATATTAATACTTATACTAACTGCGCTCACTATTGGCTTGATTTCATCTTTCAATCAATCCCAAAATATAAATTTAGATCGCACATTTACCGTGCCGATTTATAATGCAATTCACGGTGGTTTGAGGCTACTGCGGTTCACACGCAGTTGACGAATTCGTATATTTGTGCACAAGTAAATGTTTTTTCGTATACGTAGTGAAGAAAACATAACAACTGTTAGCCTGCCATTTCAGTACCATAATTATTTTTCGTCACCGCCCGATTCGTAAGCAATTTAATTGCCATTTACAAGCCGGCGAAGGCGCCCGTTCGTGGAAGCCACAGTGAACGGGCGCCTTCGCTAAAGCCACAGCAAACTGGCAGGAGACAAACGCGATTGATATCGGCGCAAGCAAACAGGACTTTGTACCAAATTTACTGTGCCTAAAATTAATTAAATGCAATCAAAGGAATTGGTAACGTTTTAAACAAACACTTAAGAAATTACCACACAAACCAAGCGCTGGTTACACAATAGATCGGCAGAACAGAACCCAGGGGCACAACAAACAACGAACTGGGCAACGCAGTTGTACTTCTGTGTTAAATTTCTTAATATCATTAAATTGTTTCTAGATACACCTGTACAAGACAATCATGAGGACTTCATAAAAATAAGTGACAGTTAATTACAGCGTTATTGTTAGCTGTAGCGCCCATTTTCCCCCTGGCGGCAGAAACGACCGATCGCCTTATAGCCGATTCGCGTTATAGCGAGTCGCGTTATAGCGAGGCGCGACTGTACAATGATTGTACATCAATGTATAGATAATTCGTTTCTGGTTCAGATTATATACACTTTTATATAATTGTGATGAATAGTTTTTACGATACGGTCCATTATGTGAACCCAAGCCTGGACTTAGTGTTGAGGCCCTCAGAATCTCAGGGCTTAAGAGCTTAATGACAAACAACATTAAACACTGAAACAAGTTCCCCGTTCCCCGTTCTTGTCATCACCACTCTCCAGTTCTGGAATCCAGCAGGGGTGTCACAATTGTGGACGTAATTAGTTGGTGGAGTTAGATCAAGTAATCCTCAGACAGAATTGACAAAACGGATTTTAACCGACTGCCGCTGACTCAAAGGCTTTTAAAATTTCTAAAACTGAACATCACCAGTAAGACGTTTTTCTTCGTCTACAGTGTATAAACATTTACAATTTCACACCATTACAATCAATGGCGTTTATGTGGGAAAATATGCGTACCTCTGATTTTGTGCAGCTTTTGTCAGCTTCTCTTGACACTGCATTTCCATCTCACCTGCAACAAACAACAAATTCTTCTTCACGCATATGTACAACTGTATATATATACTCCTAATGGCAGCATCACCAAGTAATTCACAGAATAGCATTTTTTCTGACAATCAGTCATTCATAGTCCACACAAATGACAAATCATCTGCAAACAATGAATTGTTAATAGGACAATTGCTCTGTCAGACTGTGGTTCATATGGCAACATAATGTCAGGCTATGGCTTATAGGACAACAATCAGCCAGGTCACAGCTCATGGGACTATGATCCAGACCTGTATAGGTAGTTGATTCCACATCACTGATTCCAACTAACTTTTTTATTCTAATTTTGTAATCCAATTCCACCCACAATATGGCAACTAAATTCTTTATTAAATAATTAAAATATAAAGTGTTCATCTTCTACATATATATTTTCTTTAAAACGTTATTACTCAGAATACAACATAGTAAGAACCTGCCATTGGATAAGTAAAATAAAGCGCCAATAAACTGGTGATTAATTATAATATAATGGTGGCCATTACAAGTCCATTTATAATGATTCAAAGCAATCCTGATTCCACTGAACAGTTTCATCAACTGATTTCAATTCCATGAAAACCATGCCCAATTCCAATTCTACTACATTCTTTCATATTGACCTAAATTTCATTTCCAGATTCGCACTGGATGATAAAAAACAATAAATGTAAGAATCTCAACTGTACTTTTGGCACGTTCTGTAGCTTCTTTGGCATTGTCCAAATGTGTCTGACACTGTTTCTGCAACAAACCAATAGCTTCTTATTAATATTATTGCAAATACACAGTGACCTCAGTAAAGTATTTGTTTTTATCACCAAGAGAACTGCAGGGGCCATATTTTCTACAAAGCATGACAAAATGTCAGAACAAAATTCCATGTGTAAGGTGTTCATTTTTGATGGCTTGATGTACATTTTGCTTGGCAACAGGTGCTGGTCAGTGGTCACATGATTGGTGGATCTAAGTCAAATAAAACAGATACACTCAGTATAGTAATGTACAGTGTTTTCTACACCAACAAGTCTAGGATAACATGTACTCATTTATTCACTAACAACATCTTCTTCTCCACAAAATTTGTGATTTGCCAGTCTATAGATGTTGCATTTTTTCACTCAAAATAACATATTGTTTGTTTAATTTGTAATTGATATAGGAAATACATATATGTTTCTCCTTCCAACATTTCTTATGAAGAAAAAAGTTACAGACATTATGTGCCAAGTCTCTAAGTCACTAACGTGAGTTATGTCCCAACAATTGTGAACGATATGTCCCCCAAAAAGATATGTATCCATTAAAATTCCATATACATGACTGGCAAAATTTTGTATGGACACATGACGCCGGATAAGAAGTAACATTTAAAAAGCATAACTTATTCCATAAAGAGTGACAACAGTAGTGCTACTGTTATTCATCCATCAATGTTAAGGCTTAAATACAAAAACAAAAAATTTAGGACATATCGTCTACTGACTAGGACATACAAGGGTATGTAACTTGGGACACAAAGTCCATAAGCTAAACGAAATTGCCCATGTTTCAACACAGTGGCAGTGCCAAACCCTGGTCGGTCAGCATTATGGTTTAAAACTGCATAATCACCTCGATTTTTGGCTCCTCTCGTATCAGACTAATTTTGTGAAAATGCAAACATACCAAGTACAGACTGTGACATGCTAATTTGTTTGTGCATATATGTATTCCTTCTGGTTTTTTTTTAAAAATATACAGAAAACCCAGACAAAAGGTTAGCGGACCCGGAACCCGAAACTCAGAAGTGTGGTGTGAGTTTCTTAACATCCAGAAAAGACTGGAGCTTGAAAATCTTGCCTGATCAAAAAGGGGCAGTGAGGTCCACTACCATCAATTATGATGACTTCGTCGATAGTGTGCGCATGTACAAGTGCTGATTAAAAATAATGTGTTACATAATACCATTACAGTGGAACCCCTCATTTAAGACTGCCCCCCAAATCAGAGTGGGGCGGTCTTAAAAGAGGGGTGGTCTCTCGAGATGGGTTTGCAACATTTAACACTAGGGGGCGCTTACAACGACTAACATCAACACTAGGGGGCGCTTACAACCACTAAGTGGTAAAATACACAAAATAAAAAGTAGAAAATAAAAATGAGATAATATATTAACAACAACAAAATTATGTATTCTCTTCATTTTATGTGTGTTACGTTTCAGTACTGAGTTTAATTTGGAATTGTTTTTTTCTAAATAATATCTGATAAAAAGTATCCTCATTTTGAATTGTTTTTAAATTATATCTGATAAAAAGTATTCTCATTTAATTTATTAAAAATTCAGTCTGAGGGGCTAAAAAATGCTGGCACCTCACTGTGTCTGGGTAATCGCACTGCGGTCGCCATTTTGTTGCTGATCTAATCATGAAAACGACCTCTTACAGCCGTGAAACTTCCTCTCTAACAACTCATATTACATATACACTAGGTCATAAAATTTAATCATTTAACTTGCTGTGAAGAATTAAATTCACAAATCTAAATCGAGCTAAACTAAAGTCGACATCGCCTGCGGCTGTTATGCGCAGGCTGTAGATTACCGTGGCGTTACGTCGATATTTTATCACGGTGTCGCTAAATCTGGATTCCGGTTTTATAAGTTTTTAAACTTTAATCATACACAAGTTTCTAAACTTTAGTCATACACAATATGAATGTTTAATCGCAGAGTTACGCGTAGCCACCGACGGTGACCATGGCCGCCATGATGTCTTGCTGGCGAGTTCTTGCGCGACTTTGTTTCGTGAATTTTATTTGTTTCAATAATGTAAGTGATTTAATTTTATAACATAGTGTGTGTTTATAAATATATAAGTTATGTGAGGAAAGTCTAGCGGCTGTTAGATGTATGTCGTTTTCATAATTCAGTCAGAAAGTAAAAGATTGCCAAAACGAATGGTCGTCATCAGGCGATTTATTGTTTTTATGGCATTGTGCGCGTTAGTGATGCGTTTAATGAGAGTTCATTGCGATAGTTAGATTAACGAATGTGCTGGCCACCTACTGGATGGTCGTTCGGCAGGGGTAAAATTCAAATTGCAATGGTCGTGGGTGAGAGAACGTTTATAAAGCATAGAAAAAACGGTTGTAAAAAGCGGGTGGTCGTAAATGAGGGTGGTCGTTCGTGAGGGGTTCCACTGTATTAAACAATACATGCAGTAGATTTCACTCAAAGCATAGACAATGATTGTCATAGATGGTTTAGGCCATTTCAATCATTTCCGGCGCTGTTTCCACCTATTCCGGAGCTTGTTTGCAGAGGCCCCTATAGTTATACAGGCTACATCATCATCATGGACATGATCATACATTTAACCATTTTTATTGAAGGTCTACTTACAAGAGATTCTTGATTTTCGATCTCTTTCTGCCTCATGTTGTCGTTGTCAAGTTTGACGGCTGACAGTTGAGTCAGGACCTCGTCTTTCTCGCGTCTAATTCGATTTTCACAATTTGTAGTGTCGGCACTGTTCTTGGCGATACATTTCATTACCTCTGTTTTGCGTTCGTTCAATTCATCAGCAAGATCCAGGTTCCTTTTTTCTATTCCTTGTTTTTTCAGGTTCAACTCTTGATACTTATCCGAAAGCCGGATAACTTGTTTTCTCGAAAATGCATACTTAGTCGAAGCATTCCAGTAATTGAAAGCAAGAATTGCTATAACCACGAATAATCCAACGAGGAGGAAAGGCGGCGACTTGGAACTATGCGGACGCATCTGACCCCGAGCAGAACCACCAACCGCCATCTTTACGTCGGACATACAGCTGCCACTTATGTCGTTGACAATCACAACGAAGCGATCGGAACACTGCAACATAAAATTTACTTAGTAAAATAAATGAGAACCTGCGTTCCCACCAACTACACGCGTCGTTGATTTGCAACCTTAAGTTACTGTTGTGGCGGTATTAAATACTACGGGTTTGATACAGATGATACGTACCCAAATCAAACGTGTACGTCACAGTAACACGAATAACATCAGCTACAACACGACAATTTACAGGCTGTTCAACCAAGCGCGTCGACGATCGAGGTCGACGAACAGCGTTAGGGAGTGGCCGATGCCACGTGTGCAACTACGGTGGACTTGACGACAATTATCACTAGTTGGATCACCGACCTTTATGGTGGAGAGAAATATCCATTGTAGCTAGCCCTATTAGTCTACACTCGATAATACTGAACATATCTTGAGCCGAGGGTATATAACAACAAATGATGTGAGTGGTAGGCTTTGATGCGCGTTCCAATGTCATACCTGAGCACGTTTGTAAACCTGACTTGGGGCAAAATTCACGTGACCTATTGCCAAGCGACAGGTTTGTCAAACCGTCAAAAAAATAGATGCCGACCATGTGGAGCGTACACGTTCAATCGAATAAATTAACATTCCATCGTATGTATAATATAAACACCACTGAATGTTCGAACGCTCCACTAGATGTATACCCTGCTAAAAATGTACTACAGTTTACTATGGTAAACTATGGTAAATCATAGTAAACCATAGTATATTATATTACCATGCTTTCTCCATAGTAAATATGTACGTAGACACAGTAAACCATAGTAAATTATAGTAAAACCATGGTAATTCATAGTAAACTACAGTATACTACGTTTTACTATGCTTTACCATAGTAAATTCACATGAAGATGTAGTGAACTGTAGTAAATCCATAGTACGTAAGCTATAGTCTACCATAGTTTAATTTTTTTTTACAATACTGTGGTTACTGGTAGTCATGGTAATTGCATGATAAACCATTATATCACTGATTTAAATTAGTATATTTAACTACATTTTGATAAATGAACATTAAACCATATATTGTAAACCATGATACAACAAAAGTAAATTAATTATGACATAAGCAGTTTTTGTTTTGTTTTAAATTGTTTATGCAAAACTGTCAGATGCATCTACCATTGATCTATTATGGTTTATAGCCCAGACAACTAATAGAAAACATAGTAAGCCATTAAAATTCCCATAGCATACTCTATTTTTATCATCCCTGCTAAAAATTTACTATGCTTTACTACAGTAAATTTACTATGGTTTACTACAGTAAAACGCAGTGGTTTTTTTGGGGAATATTTACGCTTTACCATAGTAAATACTACGGTTTACCATAGTATATACTATGGTTTACTACAGTAAATACTACGTTTTACTATGGTTTACTACAATGAATACCACATTTTACTGTGGTTTACTATGGTGAATATCATAATTTACTATGGTTTACTATAGTAAATACTACGTATTACTATGGTTTACTACAGTGAATACCACATTTTACTATGGTTTACTATGGTGAATATCATAATTTACTATGGTTTACTATAGTAAATATTACGTTTTACTATGATTTACTACAGTGAATACCACATTTTACTATGGTTTACTATGGTGAATATCACAATATACACACACGCGCGCGCGCGTGTGCGCGCGTGTGTGTGTTCTGATAAAGACTGACTATATACAGTTCAGTGGGACCTTGTATATAAGATCATAATTAACGTTGTCAGTAATATATATATATATATATATATATATATATATATATATATATATATATATATATATATATATATATAAGTTTTACAACGTTATGATCTTATGAGGTCCCACGTACTGAACTAGTCTGTCTTTCTCAGAATATTTCAGCCTAGCCGACCTTATACAAACGCACATGCAAAAACAACTATAACATATGTAAAGACAAAACGAAGATCATGTGCGTTTTTGTGAATGCGGTCTACCTATCAACCGGTCCGCCGGTCCGCCAGTTGGTGGTCCGCCTTTTGGTGTTCGCAAATAAACGCCTCAAACTCCGAGTTCCAATCATAGATGACTTCCATGTTCACACTGCTTCAATTATAATCTGTAGTATCTAGCAGAATATAATGTTCTGGTTTGTTAATTTAAAAAAAATGAAATACTATAAGTGCACAAACTTCAAATTCACTTAAAATTGAATATTATGCGCGTTTGCGTCCCCTGAAATTTGTTTAAAATGCGAAACATCAAGCGGTGCCATTATAGGATGTGCGAAGGTGCTGCCATCTAACGGCACATGGATTGGCAGGGCTTTATTAGCTGGCTAAAGAAACCAACAAGGAAGTTCAACATGAATAGAAGTTTGATCCTTGTCATTTTGTTGCTTGCTTCGTTCTCGAAATCACAGGCAATGTTGTTTATCGAATGCGGGATGGACGTCTGGATATTGGTTCGTTCATTAATTATAACTTGTTGTGGCGTGAACTTTGTTTGAGCTCGTGTTTAAATGACTAACGTATCTATGTATGCCATTGGCGAAGTTGGTGTAAAACGAAACCGCAATGGTGGTCCCAGATTCGACCGGCCCCAGATTCGGCCCGCATGCGCGCGCAAGCGCAGTCCCGTTTTTTATCTGCTCTAACGTTGATGACATACGTCACGCCCGGGCCGAGTTTCCTCAAAACGCTTATCGCGCGTGCATTGTTTAAAAAAAAACTTGCGAATACAATTACTTTTGTTAATATCATGGTTTACTATATGGTTTAATGTTCATTTATCAAAATGTAGTTAACTATACGAATTTATATCAGTGATATCATGGTTTATCATGCAATTACCATGACTTTACCACAGTATTGAAAAATTTAGTAAACTATGGTTGACTATAGCTTTTACTATGGATTTACTACAGTTCACTACAGTTTACTACATCTTCATGTGACTTTACTATGGTAAAGCATAGTAAAACATAGTAACTGTAGTTTACTATGAATTACTATGGTTTTACTATAATTTACTATGATTTACTATGTCTACGTACATATTTACTATGGTGAAAGCATGGTAAAATATAACATACTATGGTTCATTATCATTTACTATGGATTTACCATGGTTTACCATAGTTAACTGTAGTACATTTTTAGCAGGGCAATCATGCGAATACTAGATGTAGGCCCTATTACTAACGGAAACTATGTTAGTAATAACGCAGAATCTATGCATGCTACCGTAGCGGGACCAGATCCATGGTCGATTCTGGGACCATCACACCGCATTTGCTTTCAAACAACCAACGGTTGGGAATTTGGGCCCTGCACACCTCAACATAAAACTACGAATACGGTCACCAAACTTCACAACGTATACCTAGTTATAATCTACTATATATTCTTGCACTTCATTGTCAATGATCTAATGATAAAATTACAGTCGTTTATCGATACCAAATCTACTCACGACTCCCGCTCGGCTGCGGTAATTATTATGCGGTAAGAAGATAATCTGATGACAAATATGCTTTGGCTATGTAACCCTTATGTAGTTCACTGCTCGAAGCCGTCGACTTCACTGTTTTGTATGAATTCAGAGAGTTGCGTGTATAATACTAATAATAATTAATATTTATAATGTAGACTATACGTATGCTTTTTATTACAAAACTAAGTTATAAAATATATTTTAGAAATCCGATAACAAATTAACCTATAGTCTAAACTTAATATATAATATATCTATTGCACTTTACTACAACTATGCATTTGTCCTGTGATAAACCTAAATTTTGTTAGTCTATTGGTGACATGGCTGGCATTATTACCACCACGATTAAATATGTTACCAAGTATATTAAGCGATTCTTCATTACATAGACATTTGTCACCAAGCCTCCACTTTGGGTCCACTTTCCAACAATCATGCATTTCGATTTTTCAACCCCAAATTTGAATCTCCACCTTTTGCTATATGCAACACATATATCAATTAGGTTCTGTAGATCTTGAACATTTGTTGAGAATAAGGTAATATCGTCGGCATAAGCCATAGAACTGTACAGTGTATCACCTATTCTGACGCCTGCGTCACAGTTATTCAAGTCTAGTAAAAGTTGATTAATAAAAATGTTAAATAGATACGGCGAGAGAACGCTTCCTTGTCGTGTACCACGTGTTACACAAAACTATTTACTATATGAACCATTCCATTTGACTACAGTATTCAGCTTATTATACCAGTTATACAGTAGTAACCACTCATGTATAGGTAAAATATGAATTAACTTTAGAAACAGTGACACGTGACATATAGAATCAAAACATTTTTCTGCATCAAGGGCGGCTACGAACACAGGGCTGTTTTGAGATTTAAAATAAGATGTAATATCATTTAGTAAGTTGCATGCAAATGTTGTACCTCGGTTCTCGCGAAATCCAAACTGAGTGTCAAATAAATCAGTATCTGGTAAAATCAGTGCTTCTACTACCTTAGTATGTATAGAGCTTAGAGTAATTGGCCGATAATTCTGTGCAATGTTTGGGTTAAGTGTAGATTTCTTTAGTATGGAAACAATTAAACCAGTGGTTAATAATGTAGGTACGCATGCCCTGGATAGTATAACAGTGTACAGTGATGCAAGCAGTGAACACAGTAATGAGGATTTGTCATCAATAAGATGTTCAGCAGTTATACCATCGAGTCCTGGTGATTTAGTTTTACGAAGATTAGATATAAGCATGTCGACTTGATCCTGATTTACCTCACGTGTGCTCACCAAATAACAATTATCATTATAATATTGCTCTACCGTATGTGTGTCATGGGTTTGTTCAATAGTACATTCTGGTAAAGCTTGCATAACATCACCATAGAATTCACCAAAATCTGTGGCACATAGAGATGATTTAACTTTTGTAATTCTTCGCTGTTTGATTACATTCCAGAATGCAGACAGTTTCCTGTTCTTTAACATAACATTAAGTTTCTGGTATTTATTGTTCACTGAGCGATCTACGCACTGCCTAGTTCTACGTCGGAACACCTTTTTGATATATTTGTATGTTTCATACACGGCCCCGGCACGAGGTCTATCATTGTCATTCCAAAGTCGCCATTGAGATCACCAATTATGTGTATCGGGCATATGGCTCCAAATTGTTCTATCACACTCTGTAACACGTCAATTGTTTCAGCATAGCAGTCGGTCTGGTGAGCCTCCCCGTTGTAAAATGGCATATAGATGATTTCAACAATATCTGAGTTGTTGCACACTTTTACGCCAATAATCCTATCGCTCATAATATCGAATTCAGTGTATTGCATGGTCTTTCTCTGTTTACATGCCACAGCGACACCACCATACGGTCTGCCAACATAGCAGGGATATGTTGTAGTCATGCCAGACTTTGCATATATCACGATGTTTTCATTGTTAAGAACATTCAGGGCTGGCGTATTCATAAGTGTAGGCTTGGTAATGCACAGTTCTCCTGGTCTCAGCCAAGTCTCACTAATACTAACAGTGTCAGCATCCGACAGTAGTTCAGCGATATACCATATATCCATATCAACATGCACGTAGTTTGTTAGAAGAGTCACTGTAAGTTCTTTTGATGGAACAGACACCAGTTAATGAAAATAGTTCATGGTACTGTTTTTTTTTACTCTGGGTAAAGAATATCGAGTACGACGCCGTGTAATTATGTGTAGTAGCCCTTGCCTTTGGTAGTAGTTTATGCAGTTAGTGCTGCGGCTGTACGATATGTGTGAAGAAATGTTTACATAACTGTGCACATCTCTCTTTCAGAGAAGTCAGATATGCATTCGCTAATGCTTCGATATAATTATCAGCACTCAGGGCAGGTAGGTGATCATACACTTATTTAAAGAAATCGTTTATTCGTTGGCTGAGTTCCAAACGATTGCCGTCAAATACTTGATTGGCGAGGTGAAGCAAAGGGGATCACCGCTAGTTTTGTGACATCCAAGCAGTTCTTTCATACCTATTGCTTGGATTGGATAACTTTAATCCGTTGGTGTGTTTATCGTAGTATATTTGTTTCAATGACTTGTTTAGACGGTTTACATTGTTCTTGTAAAGACGGTACAACGCTTGGTCACCTGCCTTACAAGCATGTTGACGCTTACGAATTAGGTCTCGGAATCTGTCAAACACCCATGGTTTGTCTGTTGTGTATCTTATCACTGTCTTTGTTGGGAAATGTTTATCCGTCAGTTCATTTATGTTGGACATAAACATTTCCAGCTGCTCTTCGCATGATGGTAGATGGTAGAGGTCTTCCCATTTGATTTTCTTCAAGTCTGGTGCAAACATGACTCGCTCATTTTCCCATTACCTTTGAATTTGGAATCAACGAGTGGTTCACAAATGACAACGCTGTGACCGGCATTTCCGACAGGGCAACTGGTGTGTGGCTGTCCATAAAGTTTGTCCATGTTGGTATAGATCTTATCCAAAGTGGCATCACCGCGTGAACGAATAGACACAAGCTGATTCAGCCTGTAGTGGGTTTTTAAGTATCGTTCGGGTAGATGATTGAAATTACCAGATAAGATGATGCCAGTGTGAGGGTGGCGTTGTAATATATAATTCAGGCAATGGCAAATGTGGTTTACCGTAATGTTTTTGTCCTCGTTAGGTGGCGGATTCATAACCATACAGTACGAAGGTTCCTACAAATGTAACGTATAATATGCTAATGGGGTCAGATCAGTTAAACTCTCTGGTCTGACCCAAACAAATTGTTATTTGAATTTTTTGAAATAAATATTTGTTATGTCAAATGGGTATTTCCTAGACTTGAGCAGGCCTACTACTACATTCAGTGAGCACTACGATGTATCTGCAGTGTAACGACGCAGGTTAGGACGAGTGTAGTTAGCGTAGTGAGTTTTAGCCATGTTTTCACGTGACCGTGGGGATGAAGAAAAACTTGCAAATTGTTTTCAATATTGACGGGCAACAAAAATCAAAACCTTCACCGAGCTTGTCAACGTTACGCTCTCTTCTGTGTAGAGGTAATAAATGATCAGTGACGACATCGCAGCTGTCCCATATATGGGCATCGCTTTGTTTACGCCGTCTTGACATGTAAATAAACTCGCGTGCTTTGATATAAATATATGTACAGTTCGTGTCTAGATACTATACAGTTATTATGTGTAGCGTACTGAGACATTTATGCTAACTGGGTAGCATGTCGTAGTCTTCATTCAATTTTTCATTTGTAATACGATTATATGAAATAGTTTGTATATTTTGGTTTCGAATTCGAGTGAAATCTAATCTAGACGCAAACAATCTCGCGCCAAGCCCAATACTAGCCCAGGTAATAGGCAATGGAAATGCTCTTGACGCCTAGTGTAATAATAATTATCATTTCCCCGAACCTCTGCTCTCAACGGTGACATAAATCCACTCGGTTGTGAGTACATGTTGACAGACAGTCTAGGATTTGTATTCTCTGATTTCATCGACACATCTTTTAGTTCATCCTATTACTAAATGGTGTAGCTTTATGCATATCGTAAGGCCTATGCCGTATCTGAATATAATACAAATACAACTTCGATTCCAAAGAAGCCAATTCCACCCCACATACATGTTGACAGACGTTGATAGACGCACCGGGCAGTGTCCATGTTCACCTGACATAATTCGCCTACCATAAACATGCTAACAATACGGATACGCTTTCATGTTTTGTATTGAACAAAACAAAACAAGACGTTTAGTAAGTTTGAATGTTTTGTTTATCACTGTTTTCTAGCTGCCGACAAATACCGTGTGAAGAGATTCGTGTCTGATGGGTGTTCGTGCACCAGATATACCTGCAACTGTTGTGTACACATCGGCATAGCAGCGATTGCACTTGATGTGACAGGTAATAGTATTAACAGTACGTTGTGTTAAGGTGAGACATTCTGATTGTGAGTGAGTGAGTGGATGAGTGAATGAATGGTGAGTGAGTGAATGAATGAGTGTGGAATATAGACATGTACGTTTGCTGTGGGCTATTATCCGGAAGAAGTAATGTCTGACAACGGGACCAAGTTTGCGGCGGATGAATTCAAGACTTTCATGGATTGAACGGAATCAATCATACCCGAGTTGTCCCGTATCACCCAGTTTCAAACGGTGCGACGGAACGCTGTGTGCAGACGGTGACACAAAGTTTACGGAAACACACCGCCGCGGGAACCAACTAACCAAGGAACATTGGCTTGCTAACTTCTTGCTGCGATATCGCTGCACACCA
Organism: Ridgeia piscesae; assembly: GCA_025642075.2. Taxonomy (NCBI): domain Eukaryota; kingdom Metazoa; phylum Annelida; class Polychaeta; order Sabellida; family Siboglinidae; genus Ridgeia; species Ridgeia piscesae. Next base: position 43,293 of record JAODUO010000310.1, on the reverse strand, counting down.
CACTCAGTAACCGGAATATCTCCAGCAGAACTATTCCTAAAGCGCAAACTATGAAATAGGTCCAGTGTACTGCAACATAACAACAGACGCAGAAGAAGCGTCATGACCGGAGAGGTTCACGAACTAGTTGGAGGAGATGCAGTTCAGGTACGTAACCATCGTGGTAGTCATACAAAATGGATTCCCGGCAAGGTAATAAGGTGGTTGGGACTGTTGAATTCCCTCGCGCAAGTGCATATACAGCGTCAGAACGGGCACATAGGTCACTTGCGGCTGACCGCAAAACGTGATCTTGTCTCTGAGAAAACAGTTCCGTGGTTTCCAGATGTGGAGTCCCTCGATGCTCCATCACCTAAGAATGAGCAGAGTGGTGAACCCACGAAAGAGCCGCGAAACCAACTTGTGGTCGTCGAGGATCTGCGGTCTAATCATACGACTTGTTGTCGTCGAGGATCTACCGTCTAACCATACGACTTGTTGTCGTCGAGGATCTACCGTCTAATCATACGACTTGTCGTCGTCGAGGATCTACCGTCTAATCATACGACTTGCTGTCGTCGAGGATCTACCGTCTAATCATACGACTTGTTGTCGTCGAGGATCTAAGGTCTAATCATACGACTTGTTGTCGTCGAGGATCTGCGGTCTAATCATACGACTTGTTGTCGTCGAGGATCTACCGTCTAATCATACGACCTGTTCTCGTCGAGGATCTACGGTCTAATCATACGACTTAATTGTGGTCGTCGAAGATTTACAGTCTAATCATACGACTTGTCGTCGTCGAGGATCTACGGTCTTATCATACGACTTAATTGTGGTCGTCGAGGATCTACGGTCTAATCATATGACTTGTCGTCGTCGAGGATCTACGGTCTTATCATACGACTTGTGGTCATCGAGGATCTACGGTCTAATCATACGACTTGTGATCGTCGAGGATCTACGGTCTAATCATACGACTTGTGGTCATCGAGGATCTACGGTCTAATCATACAACTGGTGGTCGTCGAGGATCTACGGTCTAATCATACAACTGGTGGTCGTCGAGGATCTACGGTCTAATAATGCAACTGTGGCTCTTCGTCGGTCGGAAAGGCATAGTAAAGGACGAGACATCATTGACCACTAAGGACACTTACCTGTAAATATGTAAGTGATCGGACTTTTGGACTTTGTGATGTTCTTTGATTCTAAGGACACTTACCTGAAATTATATGAGTGATTGGACTTGCGGACACTGTTGATGTTTGGGTAATCTAAGCTAAAGGATTGTTATAGACTAACATGCTGCCACCTTGTGAATCACATAGCTATCATGAACCATGTTACGCGACTATGTCCAAGACATGCTGCCATCTAGCGAATGGTAGCGCAACTATAAAATATAGTTGGTTGGAGATAACGCGTCAGATGCACATGGTTGACTGGTGGAGACGCTTGGTAGTAAATTAAATACAGTTGGAGTCCAGTCACGTAGTCGAATCATTATTATAGATAGTCATGACCACCCGAAACGAAACATGGTGGCAGCGGTGGACGTGTGACAATTAGATGCGTGAGAGACATTTATTTGTCACATTAATTGATGATCCGCTAATTATCGCTCACACACTGGCATTGTCGCCGAAGTCTATTCGATAGTATGGCGACGGCATCCAACGAAACGGCAATGGCTGCCGGCGACGCACAATTATCAGGTTGCGAAATTACCAAGTTGCGATGCTATAAACCTCACTAGGAGACGACGCCATGCGGTTGTATGCCGGTTTCCAGTTCGCAACACCACAAAAACAACGCACCACGACAGAAATCTTAGCGTTTGACGAATTCGCTATAGGGGAGGCAAACGAAACATTTGCACGGTATAAGTTCAATAGCCGGAAACAGGAGGATGGAGAAAGTTTCGAAGATTTCCATGCCGATCTACGCGTGTTGGCAAAAACTTGCAACTTCTGACATCAATGCGCAAGCTCGATGATAAGAGATAGGATCATCTTAGGCATAAGACAGTCGGAGACGCGACAAGAGTTGCTTAAGATCCGTAAACTTTCCATAGACGCGTGCAAAGCAGCAGAGTCGGCCATATCACACAGGTCAGTACTGGATGATGTATGTTAACATATACACGTCGTAAATCATGGTCGTTTACTCAAGCGTGAGTGTCGATACTGCGGCAGGCGTTACGCTCCCAAGAAAGAAATGTGCCCCGCATATGGAATGGCCTGCAGTAATTGTGAGGCCAAGGATAATTTTGAACGGAAATGCATGTAAGGCACAACACAAATAAACTGTCTAGAAACCAGCACCAACGACGTGGGTACAACATACGTGACAACAATGGGCTTGATGAAGACGACGACAGTGGTGACGCCTGGGTGCATTCACTGACACCACAAAAACGGGGCGCATATGCGAAGTGTCTAATGCTCGTAAACGGGAAGCAGCTCGTATTGCAAATCGACACAGGTGCCACAGTCAATATGCTGCCAGCCAGATACGCCAGAGATTTTGTCCCATACAATGGCGTTCTCACAATGTGGAACAAAACGATCATAAAACGGAGACATCACATGATGTTGAGTTCAAGGACAATGACGACTGTCAGCCGATTCTAAGTTTACAGACAAGCGAACAAATGCATCTTGTGAAAATACAGCACAACAATTTCCATCGTGTGGCAGCAGTCCAAGATGATAATTATTTCAATTCACTGTTTGATGACAAGCTGGGAGAATTTCCAGGTGTGCAACACCTCACAGTCGACCCAGAAGTGTGCCCGATGGATACTCATAGCCATTCGACCGCAACTTAAGGGCGAACTCGATCGACTGACAGCCATGGGTGTCATTGCTCTTATGGATTAACCGACACCATGGGTCAGTCAAGTGGTAGTTGTGAAGAAGAGATCAGGCGCCTTAAGCGTGTGCATAGACCCTCACGAACTCAACAAGGCGTTGCAGCGTGAGCATTACACATTGCCAATTCTCGAAGATGTGCTACATGAGCTGCAAGGAGTAACTGTTTTCTCGAAGACAGACCTCTCCTCTGGTTACTGGCACGTCAAGTTAGATGACGAAGCCAGCCTGTTGACGACGTTCCAGACATGTTTTGGAAGATACAGGTGGTGTCGTCTGCCTTTTGGCACAACGGTATCAAGTGAAGTGTTCCAAAAACACATTTTAGAGGCCTTGCGTGGCCTACCAGGCATCATCTGCATAGCGGACGACATAGAGATCTATGGCAAGACATCCGAAGAGCACGATGAGAACCTGCGAACGTTCTTCGAGTGGTGTCTGGAGACAGGCATCAAACTCAACAAAGATAAGCTGGACATCGGACTACAAGAGGTCACATTCATGGGTCACCGAATCACGAAGGAAGGGTTACGCGTGGACCAGCTAAAGTATCGGCAATCAGTGAGATGCAGCCACCGACCAACATCAATGAATTGCGCCGATTCATGGGCATGGCGAACTTCCTGGCGCGGTTCATGCCTCACCTGACGGACACGATGCAACCACTACACAACCTGCTCGAGAATGACGTGCCCTACGTGTGGTCCAAAACACAACAAACGTCCTTCAATGCAGTCAAGGTGATGCTGGCAGGGGCCCCTGTTTTGCTTTCTGCAACTCGGACAAGGAACTCATGCTGGAGAATGATTCGAGTGAGTACGGACTGGGATTGGTTTTGCTACAAGATGGCAAGCCAGTAGCATACGCAAGCCGATCTCTGTCTTCAGCTGAACGCCATTACGCTCAGATCGAGAAAGAAATGTTGAGCGGTTGTTTGGTTTGAGCAAGTTTCACCACTACACGTACGGTCGAGATGTCACTGTGGTGACTGACCATAAACCGCTAGTTGCGATCCGGGCGAAGCCACTAGGGAAAGCTCACAAGCGGCTACAACCCATGCGTCTGAAATCACAAGAGTACTCATACCAGCTGACGTACAAACCTGGAAAAGCCATACCGGTCGCCGACGCTTTGTCCCGAGCACCTACGGACGACCCGGTCACGGATGAGGTAGCCATCAACAGCATCACGCTCAGAGCGTTCATTCCCGAACGCCGAGATCGGATCCGTGGTGCTATATCGCTGGACCCTGTCCTGCAAGAACTGGATACTGTCATCATGGATGGATGGCCAAATGACAGAAGACGCATGCCAGATCGTCTGCTACCCTACAACAGCTACTACCGCGACGAGCTGACGATCCAGGATGGGGTCATATTTCGTGGCGAACGCATCGTGATACCGTCTTCACTGCGAACGAGCATAACAGATAAAGTACATGCCGGCCATATAGGCAATTTGTTTTTTTAGGCATCAACTCATCTTTGAGGAGAGCACGAAACCTGATTTACTGGCCTCAGAGGTCTACAAACATCCGTCACTACGTAGAAACATGTGGTGTGTGTGCAACCTACGCTGACAAGCAAACTGCAGAGTCGATGGTCATGACTGAGACCCCAGACCTACCATGGCAGAAAGTTGGGACGGATTTGTTCTCGTGGTCTGGTAGGGACTGTATCATAACACAAGATTACCACAGCGGTTTCTTCGAGTTAGACTACCTACCAGACACAACCTCCGAAACAGTGGTAGGAAAGCTGAAGATCAATTTATGTCGACACGGCATACCGCACACACTTGTCAGTGACAATGGACTACAGTATGCATTGGCTGTGTTCAGAAAATTAGCACAGAACTGGAAGTTTGTGCACCAGACTAGTAGTCCAGGCAACAACTAAGCCAATGGTGCAGCCGAAGCGGCGGTCAAAATCGCTAAGCGAATGTCGACAAAATCAAGGCATCTAGGGAAGATCCATACCTCGATCTTCTGAACATCCGTAACACACCGTCTGAAGGAATGACAACAAGCCCCGCACAGCGTCTGTTTGGCAGACGTACCAAAACGTTGCTGCCAACAACACACAACCAGTTGAAAAGGGTGGTCCTGCAAATGTCGGAAAGCAATCCGGATGTCAGCGAATGAAGTTCCGATCAGTACTGAACTCAGACCACCCCAGACGTGACTTACGACGTATGAATGACGGCGAAACGATCAGAATGCAACCATTAGAACACGGCAAGAGAGAGTGGGCTGAGGCAACGGTTCACAAAGCACTGTCCAGTCGATCGTACGATGTCATAACAGCGACTGGACGCCATTACCGTCAAAACCGCGACATCTCAGACCATCACGTCAATTCGAGCACGACACGACACAAATTCGCGCTGACAGACCTGAACGAATGATACCACTTAGTGGCGCACCGAGAGGTCGAACACACGATCCGGAAACCATCACTTTTAAGACAAACGCAGCCACAACTCAACAACAGGAAACTGCAGAAGTCTCACAGAACACACGACCAAGTACGGTAGTTGTGCCAGAAGACACGCGAGAACATGGTCCCATGACTACACGATCCGGGAGAGTAGTTGGGCCCGTTGACAGATTGAACTTGTAATAGATCAAGTCTAAGGACAAGCTCAAATTATTATATATCAAGTCTGTAGATGGACTGGACTTAATTGTAGTTGATCAAGTCTATAGACAAACTGAAGTTAGACTTAAATGTAATAGTGGCAGCCTAATCATGCTAACTTTAATACTCGTTTAAGTTACGGTAAACTTTCACAGGATAGTGTTAGTCGAATAATTTTTAATTTTAAGGTTTTTGGAATAATAAGGAGGGAGATGTTAAGTGACTATGTCCAAGACATGCTGCCATCTAGCGAATGGTAACGCAACTATAATATAGTTGTCGGTTGGAGATGACGCGTCAGAAGCACACAGTTGACTGCTGGAGGCGTTTGGTAGTAAATAAATACCGTTGGAGTCCAGTCACGTAGTCGATTAATTATTATGGATAGTCATGACCACCCGAAACGAAACAAACCATTGTAACGTATTTAACTACTATTCGTTGTTACCGATATTTCGTTCGTCAAATAAATAAAACGAGTTCACAAAATGAAGGTCCGAATCGCTGTTTAGAAAGTTCGTAATTAGTTTCGCTTAGTCGACTCTCGCTCGGCTGCATAACTTCGCCAAAAGATAAATTAAGGGGCTGAAAAGTGCTGCCACCGTACGGAGACTGTTTAATCGAGACTAGTTCGTAATATAACCAACATAACATTATTACAAATGTCGACCCTGAGCCTTGAATAAATGGAAGAAGCTAGCAGCGTTAAATCTTAAATAATACTATCTTGCACAGTATCGCTTCTGGAAAAATGCAGTTTTCCGGGATAGCACTTAAAATTCCGCTACAATGTTTCAAAATTATACTGGCAAGCCCGCGAGTCGAACACATGAAATGAATCAAAATATGCCGAATTTTCTAATATAATTTTATGAAGAAACATTGGCAAAGTATACCGAAATTAAAAATATGTAACACTTATTTTAGTCCACTTATGCAAACGCATGGTTAGGAAAGGTATATTTTAGCGTGCCGCAAGTCGAAATGGTAACGCGGTGGTGATAATACAGGTGTAGGGGCCTAATGGGGCCTAATAATATATATATATATATATGTGTGTGTATGTATATATATATATAATTTATATTTTATATATATATATATTATATATAATAAATATAATATATGTATATATATATATATATATATATATATATATATATATATATATATATATATATATATATATATATATATATATATATATACACTGAGCTATTGATAGACTGTTCACAGCAGAAACCACACACCAGCACTGGGATGCTTGCCCTTGGCGTTCTTACCACGACCAATATTAAACACTTCCAGACAGGCATTAAAGTATCCCCATATTTGCCCCATCTGTGGGGCATAACCGGATTTGTGTGGGGTAGGCCTACAAACTATTAAATAACTCTCCTCCAAAGCCATAGATTTGCAAAAACTAGTATATAGCTCTTACCAGGTACTTACCAGGTAAGCCGTTCAGAAATGATCAAACAAATTGGTCATAAGCTGGTGAACTAGTCTATTCTTCCTTTATAGTAAACGTCTTCATAATCTAGATTTGGCCAAGTACGCAGCCGCCCTTGCTTCCAACCTCAATGTGTTGTCTTGTCTTGTGCTAATCAGCCAAATAATGCAGAGATATAATACTCTGATATGACTGGGGAATAAACGGGTAAGGAAATAATCGGACATCCGACTACGCCCTGAGGTCATGTGTGAATCCAAACCCGCAGTATCGTCCACCGCGGTCATGATGACTGTCTAATGCATTGCACCACATGTTGCCCACTACTGCAATCTATGTTCCTTGGTAATAACCCATTGCACCACATGTTGCCCACTACTGCAGTCTATGTTCCTTGGGAATAACCCATGGTACCACATGTTGCCCACTACTGCAAGCTATGTTCCTTGGGAATAACCCATTGCAACACATGTTGCCCACTTCTGCAATCTATGTTCCTTGGGAATAACCCATTGCACCACATGTTGCCCACTACTGCAATCTATGTTCCTTGGTAATAACCCATGGTACCACATGTTGCCCACTACTGCAATCTATATTCCTTGGGAATAACCCATGCTTATGCTGAAAGTGTGCGTCAGCTGAGGCACTTCGTGTAGTGCGTCAAAATGAGATCCCTAAACGTCCAAATCGAAACCTTCCACCATGGCGCACGTCGTCAGTTGCCAATAACTTGTCATATTCTCGCAATGTCTCAGCTATGGCCTACGCAATAACTTTAATCACGAGACTTTATTCGCCACACAAAACGGGACATCATACCATTAAAAACATTCAATAATCATTCCGAAAATTGACTTCAAATTACGGTATTATGAAACAGTGTCACAATATAGAACATAATACACACCAAGGAACTGCTAGTCTTATAACTAATGGCCAGGTAAGTTCACACACAGTCCCAGTGGCAATGCCTAAGAAAATATCACAATTTATCAGTCAATAATGTTGTCGCTATTGTAGCCAGTTGTTCATTGGCAACAGTTTATCAATATTATAATAACTTGGAATTCAGTTACATCCAGGCTTATGGTACAGGGTCACTGTGGCTACAAGTACAGTATGGTGGGGTGCATGACACACTGAACTTTATTAGACCACTGTACTAATTGGCGGGTGTGTTTACTAGTCCGCTCATATCTTTACTAGTGTATGGACTAGCGGACTAGTGGATAGTTCTACCCCTGACACACATAATATAAATTCAATTCACTTTAATGTCCTAATAAAAGATATTCATCATACAACTCATGATCATACAACTAATATATGTAAAAGATTGTCAAAGAACAGAAATGAAATGCAAAATGTAACCTCAATTAAAGCAAACCCGCAAACATCAATTTCCACGTATACTTAGATCAGTTGTCCTTATTCTCATAACTTACAGAGACGATAATTTTTTGAATTTTTCAGTATTTAAATGCAACATTTGATCGCTGAAATAGAATATTGTTTCGTAACTTACAGTCGCGCAACTTTAACAGCTAACATCCCTGCCCTGGAAATGTACCGGTGACTAAATATGTCCCACGCATGTGCGTAAGTGAAAATGTATCATATATTTCAAGACCAAATGTTTCACTACGTATCTCAACAAAACTGTTTTACTATCTGACCGGACACACGGAGAGCGGGGCCACATAGCATACGGATGGCAAGTTTACATCATATACAGAGCTATATAGACATACGCATGGCAAGTTTACATCATATACAGAGCTATATAGACATACGCATGGCAAGTTTACATCATATACAGAACTACATAGACATACGCATGACAAGTCTACATGATGGACTACATCATATACAGAGCTATATAGACATACGCATGGCAAGTCTACACCATATACAGAGCTATATAAACATACGCTTGGCAAATCTACATCATATACAGAGCTATATAGACATACGCATGACAAGTCTACATTATATACAGAGCTATATAGACATACGCATGGCAAGTCTACATCATATACAGAGCTATAAAGACATACGCATGGCAAGTCTACATCATATACAGAGCTATATAGACATAAACATGGCAAGTCTATATCATATACAGAGCTATATAGACATACGCATGGCAAGGCTATATCATATACAGAGCTATATAGACATACGCATGGCAAGTCTGTATCATATACAGAGCTGTATATGGACATACGCATGGCAAGTCTACATCATATACAGAGCTATATAGACATACGCATGGCAAGTCTGTATCATATACAGAGCTGTATGGACATACGCATGGCAAGTCTACATCATATACAGAGCTATATAGACATACGCATGGCAAGCCTACATCATATACAAAGCTATATAGACATACGCATGGCAAGTCTACATCATATACAGAAGTGTATAGACATACGCATGGCAAGTCTTCATCATACACAGAACTATATAGACATACGCATGACAAGTCTACGTCATATACAGAGCTATATAGACATACGCATGGCAAGTCTACGTCATATACAGAGCTATATAGACATACGCATGGCACAAGTCTGCATCATATACAGAGCTATATAGACATACGCATGACAAGTTTGTATCATATACAGAGCTATATAGACATACGCATGGCAAGTCTACATCGTATACAGAGCTATATAGACATACGCAATCACGACTTGGGGAAATTGCATTTTTTTGAAATTGAAATATGATTTAAATATTTTGTTCAATCCCGTATTTCAAACAGTATGTTTATTAAATGCTTTTTCCATCATCCAAAGTCCTTTTCCATGGTAAACCATGCTTGTTACCAAATGCTATGTTAATTGTTTCTATAATTATAAAATTAAAACGTGTAATTTTGGGCAGGATGCCAAGTAATGGTTAATAGAGAACTAGCACAGTGTCCACCTCTGTCACAGTGTCCACCTCTGTCACAGTGTCCACTTCTGTCACAGTGTCCACCTCTGTCACAGTGTCCACTTCTGTCACAGTGTCCACCTCTGTCACTGTGTCCACCTCTATCACAGTGTCCACCTCTATCACAGTGTCCACCTCTGTCACAGTGTCCACCTCTGTCACAGTATCCACCTCTGTCACTGTGTCCACCTCTGTCACAGTGTCCACCTCTGTCACAATGTACACCTCTGTCACATTGTCCACCTCTGTCACAGCGTCCACCTCTGTCACAGTGTCCACCTGTGTCACTGTGTCCACCTCTGTCACAGTGTCCACCTCTGTCACAGTGTCCACCTCTGTCACAGTGTCCACTTCTGTCATAGTGTCCACCTCTGTCACAGTGTCCACCTCTGTCACAGTATCCACCTCTGTCACTGTGTCCACCTCTGTCACAGTGTCCACCTCTGTCACAGTGTCCACCTCTGTCACATTGTCCACCTCTGTCACAGTGTCCACGTCTGTCACATTGTCCACCTCTGTCACAGCGTCCACCTCTGTCACAATGTCCACCTCTGTCACAGTGTCCACCTCTGTCACATTGTCCACCTCTGTCACAGTGTCCACCTCTGTCACAGTGTCCATCTCTGTCACAGTATCCACCTCTGTCACAGTGTCCACCTCTGCCACAGTGTCCACCTCTGTCACTATGTCCACCTCTGTCACAGTGTCCACCTCTGTCACAGTGTCCACCTCTGTCACAGAGTCCACCTCTGTCACAGTGTCCACCTCTGTCACAGCGTCCACCTCTATCACTGTGTCCACCTCTGTCACAGTGTCCACCTCTGTCACAGTGAGCGAATAGCCCGATTGTTTCCTGTGTATGTATAATTATACTAGTCAACATTTCAGGAGGTAATGAATGTTGAATGTGGATACAGAAAACGATAGGGTTAGGTTTAAGCTTGTCTAAAGGTTAGTTATACTACTATAGTTAAACTTGCCAGTCCTAAGCCACTGGGCCCTCAAGTGCGAATAGCATAATTCAAAGTAGTGGCTAAAACTAGAATTGTGCACATCTAATCACTAACTAATAATAATTATTATTGTATTGACAGTTTCACGTTGCTGACTACGGCCATTAGATGGCAAAGAAATCAAACAAGAAACCACTAACCTCACAGCTAGACAGCTGTGCTCTGTTGATAATTAAAAATCAAGTGCTTTAAATAAATCAACGATTTTAATAAACAAAATAATTTGATTTCAATCGTGATTTAAATCGGCTTGATTTAAATCGTTAACAAGGCTACTAGTATTTTGTGTTAATGCAAATGCAATGTATTCTCCAAATGTATTTCAGTGTGTCTTGATGTGAAATACATTCCAAAAGAGATCGCTGTGGGTTTGGACCTTATTTGGGATGGAAAGACAATCATCACGGTACAGTTGTCCGGTATGTACATTTGTGTTTCCGTCTAGCCTGAATTTCCACATCATTTGAGATTATTTGTGAACATTATGTATGTGTGACATTTATATATAGAAGGATTGATGTGACAGTGAATATAGCGATTTGAAAGAAGAAAACTAATTTGATGCAATCACTGGAAACGTTGGCAAGACCTGGGTGTGTGTGTGTGTGTGTGTGTGTGTGTGTGTGTGTGTGTGTGTGTGTGTGTGTGTGTGTGTATAAATAATAATATATATATATATATATATATATATATATATATATATATGACACACACACACACACACACACACACACACACACACACACACACACACACACGAGCCGGTCTTGCCAACGTTTCCAGTGATTGCATCAAATTAGTTTTCTTCTTTCAAATCGCTCCAGTCACTGTCACATCAACCCTTCCGGTGGGAACAAGTGATAATCTACTACAACGTCTCTACCGACCATTTAGCTGTAACAAGTTCAACTGTTACACACTTCCTAGCTGACTACTGAATAAATAAATAAATAGGTACATACATATATACAAGAGCCACCAATGTGTTCAGTCTACTGCTGTTGACTATCATACAGCCCTACTACGATCTGAGTCAGTAGCAGCTGTGCCCGTCTTAGGTCAGCCACAATCTGTGGGTCTACTGGTGAAGGCACACATCCCACCCGTCCACTCTGTACTAGTGTGGCTGGCAAGTGATAGGGATTACTATAGACACCGGCACCAGTCCTTGATGAATGTCGCATAGTCCCACCGACATCCCGCTGCTCTCCTGCTTTGTCCGAAGCAGAGCGAGTGGAGATATCCAACTCATCAGCTGATTCCCAGTCGTCTCCATACTTGGCAGATTCATTCAGTCGAGATGTAGGTCTGAAGCACCTGTGCAATATCTCCCATCGGTAACAGTTCGTTTCGGTGGACAGTCCTTAATGGTGCTTGTGCATCGAGCGGTTCGATTACATACACATGGTCTTGTAGCCGGTCGATAACTTTGTGTAGCATGTCGTTGTAAGCGTCTTGGTCCATATTATGACCTTTTCTTCCTCGGTTTCTGGTCAACACCCGGGCTCCAATTGGTATGTCGGTCGGTCTGGCATTGGTGTTACATGCTCTTGCTCTAAGAAGTGCCTCCTGTTCAATCATGGCTCCTCCAGAATGACCAGAATGCCTCTCTGAGTCTGTGATGATGACTTGTCACCTAGTCATCAGTGGTGAAGTCACACTCCTCTTTTCCGACATCTAACAAGTGGTCAATAGACAGCCGTGGCTCGCGACCAAAGAAGAGGTAGTACGGAGAGTAGCCCGTGGACGAATGTGGCGTGCAGTTGTATGCATAGACCAATTCAGGCAAGTACTCTGGCCATCGCCTCTTTGTGTTGCACGACAATGTTCGTAGCCGATCATGTAAATCGCTCTCATTGTCCATTTCCTTCTGGGTGGTAGGGAGTAGTCCGGGTTTTCCCACTACTCGTAGACTTTACACAGTTCACTGATAACTGCACTCTCAAAGTTTCGGCCTTGACCACTGTACAATCGTTCTGGAGCGTCGTAACGAAAATAAAGCACACCACTGGTGCTTGACAGTCTCTTCCAATCACGAAGCAACTTGCGGGTCGGCCTATCTTCTTTCATAAGCTGTCGTGTTGTTGGCATCTTGCCTGTGTCCCAGAACAACCAAACACGGCCAAGGTGTGCGTATGCTAACTGCCACTGCGTCATGGCCTCCTTGGGGAATGTGGGAAACCGACTATCAGGATGTCATACATATACAGGAGTAGAGTCTGGAAGTTCTGGTCATCAAACACAGAGTTCATCAAACGCATAAAGGTGGCGGGTGCGTTGCACAATCCGAATCGTGTGTACTCATAAAGCCTTCCAGTGCCAACTCTGCAACGGTGGGGCCACCTGTCCTCTCCGGACGTCCACGCAACCGCTCAAACCTACGAGCTTGCGCATTGACAAGTGGCTGTTGGGTGCCGATTCCAGCCCCCGAGCTCCCTGACGCGGAGGGTTCAGTTAGGAGTGTGACTATTTCACCCCGCAGTCTTGTCTGGCCTATTCAGCTTTCCGCTGTGCCAAAGTCTTTTCATGCTCAGCCTTTAACATGGCATGCATGGCCTCCATTTGCGCACGAATATCATCAATAGTTGCCATAGCTAGGCACACAAACTACAAATACCCCAATGTAACTATACAGAAACAACCTAGCTGTAACAATTTCAACACACATACACGAAGTCCATTCAAATATATCCTTTCCTTAATCTAATCTGATTTAATATTATATACACATTACTGCTATATTAGTGTTGATATATTTTATATATTATATTAAATATATATTAAGTAAGTCCACAGTTAAGCGGTTTTTTGCAGGATAAACCTTTAAAATGTTTTGACAGGAACCGTTAGTCAGAAGTGTTGATGCTACAATATTGATACACATGTGACTCTGCCTGTATTAGCCGTGGACAGTCGGTTCAGTTCACCAGATTTCGGTTTTATCCGACACGTTCACTGTGCGGTCGTTGTGTGGTTCACTGCGGGTGCATGAATATTCATTATAATCGGGCTGCTTAGCGTTTCACGTAAACACAATTATGAATGGGCTTGTTGCGCACATAACACCCTCGTTATGCAGTATTTTGCAAGACAGAGAAAGTAGTCGTGCGAAATTATCATGTGTTGATACCATACACTTATATAGGGATCTAAACTTTAAAAGAATCCTGTAATTGATCGTTGTGTTTATGTTGCAGCAAAACACCCACCGCCAGTTTGTATTGGCATTCCTGGGCTTGAGAAGGAAGGAAGCGTGTGTTTGAAGCTGTACAACTTGGATATCTCCAGCACTCAATTCAGTGCTTGCGCTGAGCTTGTGTTCCAGTTTGTTGAAATATTTAAGCAGACCATACATTTCGGCTGCTTTCATATGCCAATCGGTGACATTGGAAGCGCATTTGGTTCAGTGGTAAAAATCATAAATCCTGTATTCCAATACATTTCATCTGCTGTAAGCAATTGTTTAAAGTGAGGTGTGGATTCTTCATAAATGAACACGAAATTTTACTATCTCTCCGGAGGATAATATAGTTGAATACGTACACACATTTGCAGCTTCTAGAGGCATGCGTGTCGTAGGCTTAACATAGAGAAGCTAGGGTTTCAGAAACGTGAAATTAAAAACTGCCATGAAGGTATGAGAGGTTATATGCTATAAGTTAGTGCACCAGGAATCACGAACCTTGTAGATGCTTTTTAAACGTGTTTTCGTCTGGACAATGTTTTTTGTTAGTGCAATAAACCGAGAAACCCAACTAGAATATTATTACATATATAATTACAGCGCAGTGAGGATGAAACATCAGGATCATAATTTCAAAGGTTTTAGCGCAAATTAATGCCTTTTTCTCCAAGCATCGCTAGGTAACTCGGCTAGATGGAATTAAAATGCACATGTTTTCGGTTGGTAGGAACCGTTTGGTGATACAGATTTGTGTCATCAGTTCACAAGGCTTGAACATATAAATTTCAAGATAGCCAGGTGGAACGGCACATGTATAAATATATATTATGGTCAAATAAAGGTGTCCGGATTTTAAACAAATGTTGCTGCGTTCATCTGTCGATTGATCAAATTCAAGGAGGCATGTTGCTCCATCGTATCCTACTTAAATGTTCAATTTTATAGCCGCTGAATAACCCTCACTTTCTACCAGAATAGCTCGGTGGAAGATTGGTCTTGCTACATTCAACCAGTGTTGCCTAGCGAAGCAGCGACGAGAAAATAACGCATAGCTACGTGTTATCAACATCCGCTGACGGATTTATGATTCGGCTACGGTTCGAGTTGAACTTTTCCACGAATAGTAGACTTGCTATGTGTGACCTTTCACTTCAAGTCATAATGCAAAATTTCCCTTTGGCATGGAGGCTCCCTAGGACGATAGGAAAACTAATATCCAAAGACACAAGTTGTATAGTAAAATCTAAGAAAACATCTTGGAAAATATAGCCGATTCATAATTAATCTCATGGAGACTGGTATGACAGAGTACAACCACGATATGTAATTTTTTTACGAGAAAATAAAAGTTAAAGCTTTTTAAGTTATCTATAAAATAATGTTCTAGGTCAATGTAAATCATGGTTATTCTTGGCTGCATTTAGGATTATAATATCACCTTCAACCACAAGCTTTGTAAGCATTGTGGCCATTACCGTCTTTTGTGGCAATTACCGTAATTAATATAATAACAATGGACATATCAGGTTTACTTATTTTTATTGCATCTATCAAAAGACATTTTCAACAGCAAGAAGATAGAAACATTGCAGATAACGCTGTTTGCACAAAATCAGGTAATTGCACCGTAGAATGTTAGGGTTATTCGGTTCTGTAAATTAACGGTGTACAGCATTTGATTTTTGAAATAAGAATGTAATGGTACAGGGTGATCCATATTAGTTAAACCACTAATATATACATATATATATATATATATATATATATATATATATATATATATATATATATATATATATATATATATATATACTGGTGGATAGTCATACGGATCATATATATATGTGGATATATATATATATATATATATATATATATATATATATATATATATAGATACTGGAGTAAAATGTGATACCATACTTAATTGTTTTTATTATTATATATATATATATATATATATATATATATATCAGATCAGTTATATCAGGAGAGGAGTAAGACAGGGAGATATCATATTGCAAGTTGTTCACGGCGGCACTCGAAAGCATAATTGTTGGCAAACCAAAGGCTTGAATATAGACGGCGAATGTCTGAGTCATCTTCGCTTCGCCGACGATATACTCATATGCGCTAATACACCACATGAACTACAACAAATGATACAGGATTTAGCTGATGAACGTGAAAATCAGAATCTGAAGATGAACAAGTCGTAGACAAAGGTAATGATTGAAAACGACATACCAATATCTGTCAACAATACTCAGATTGAGAACGTTGAAAGCTACATCTACGTGGGACAGCGATACACCACCAGAGACAAAAACCAAGACAAGGAGATTGAAAGAAGAATCACGACCGGCTGGACAGCATTCGCCAAGCACCGCGATATCTTCAAGGGTAACATTGGAACATGCTTGAAGAGACAAGTCTACAACTCATGCGTACTTCCAGCAATGACATACGGCGCGGAAACATGGGCACTCAACCACCCAAGCGAAGAACAAGCTAGCAGCTGCTCAAACAAAGATGGACAGAAGTTTCTTAAACATCACATGCCGGGACAGAAAAACAAACATCTGGGTAAGAGAAAAGACAAAGGTCACAGACGTGATTGAATAAGTCAGAAGACGGAAGTGGACCTGGGCAGGGCACGGCACGGCACCTGGAAACCATAGGAAAGGAAAAGACCTAGAGGAAGACCGGCGAGACGTTGGAGAGACGAACTAGACGACTACTGGAAGGGTACCATCTGGCAGAGGATAGCGCAAGATAGGCATATGTGGAAGCAGCATGCTGAGGCATTCGCCCAACCTCAGGACACTATGGCTGCATAATGATGATGATGATGATGATGATGATGATGATGATGATGATGATGATGATGATGATGATGATATATATATATATATATATATATATATATATATATATATATATATACGTACGCACACCAGGGGTGTGTACACCTACTCCGCACACGGAGCAAATTACCAGATTAATAGATTAACTTAAAGGGAATAACGATTTTGCATATTTTTGCCGCGCTTTCTGGATGCCCAGTTGTGACGTCAGACAGGACACATACTGGCATCAGGCGCACGGTTTCTTTGCATTCAGAGCATTTAACAAGGATAACTTTTGGGTCGAAACGACCGTCAAAATGAATTATATTATTGTGCGATATTCCGATGTACTATAAACACTGGCCATCTTAAGGAACACACGTTTATCTTACGATTCCTTACGAATACAATTTTGGGGCCAGTTGTTTCGCGGAAGCCTGTCTGAGCTTCGAGATCGCCGCAGTCTTCGGTTCGTTTTCAAAAGTTATTATTCTATCGATTGCAGCCGCCGTGTCATGATCCATTTTCAGGACAAATACATTACAAACAAATAGTATATATTGAGCGCAAGAAATAAACTTTGTGCATAAACTATAAAATATAGTCATTAGTTTGCCGATGTGTGAAGGAAGAGTTGTATATTTAACGTGTAGTGTCAATAATTTAAATGTTTACATCATCGTTAATTATAATTATACAATTACCATATTTTCATCTTCGTCGCGAATAAATAATTACTACAACGATAACAACACAAGCAGTATATAATTTATTTATTTAAAATGAATCGGTTTATGGTTGAAACTACCAAAATTTTTCCCAGTTGCAAATATTGCGTCTTTAGTCTATAAAATCAGTGGTATGGCTTAAATAGGAATGTAAATAGCTTAGTCAAATGGAGCTCGGCTTGCTCTTTCTTGCAATAGTCGTCTTTCTATGGTGGTATGATAATTTTTGTTTGTGACTACGAAACACACACAAAATTTCACTTGGGCTTGTCCACAGCAAAGAGTAGTATCAAAAATGATGGTAATACTCAGTAACTTTTAGCTGCTTGACTACATGTTTTAGTTCATTCAATGAATACATACCTATTATTTTATGATGTTCTCTAAAACATTCGCATATATTTTCCTTACCTTACACACATGTAGAACTTATCCACAAAAGTCATGTATTTTACGTTATCTGCATAATCTATATCATAACTGTGTACCAGCGAAGTGTTATTTGACTGGCTGGAAAGTATGTCTGCTTAACACATACACATGGAGTTGTCACCTAAAAACAAAAGCCATAAACACAGTCACCTTTTCTGATAGGCAGAATACATCAAAGTGGCAGAAAAACAGCGTCCTCGTTAAGAATCTATTCTACGTTATCCGTTTTTATCATACACATGCTTCCCCAGTATACATTCAAGGTATACTATATGAGGATACCTTGTTTCGTTTGTGAAATACAATGTGTGCATAATATACATACCTAATTGAATCACAAATGGTTCGATAATACCAAATGGTGTATTTTACCTTATCCGGTATTCTGCGTTTTCGCGGGGAAGGAAACATTGTACCATATTCCATGACGTTCTTACAGCAACATTTAGGCCAGATTCAAGCGAAAGTTGTTCTACTGCAGGTCTAACACACAATTTGCAAAACTAAAGGTAAGTTTGTATTTAGCAATGCATGCAAGACAAACAAATATGATATTTTACTAGCTAGATTCCCTTCGTAATGACATACTTCCCCCAAGTTTACGTTCAAGGTATACTATATGAGATTACCTTGTTTATTTTGTGAAATAAAATAATACCAAATGGCGTATTTTATGTTATATTCTACGTTATCGCGGGGAAGGAAGCATTGTAACACATTCCATGACGTTCTTTCGGCAACGTTTGGACCTGATCCAAACCAACGTTGTTCTGCTGCGAGTCTGACACCTAATTTACAAAACCAAAGGTAAGCTTGTATTTAGCAATGCATGGATGACAAACAAGTATGATATTGTACTAGTGAGATTCCCTTCACAATGTATAATTCCACTTAGATTTAGTTATTATGGTATTCAAAATGAAGCTATCACTTTCAGTTGTTTTAATTTAGAAATATGCAAAACAAAATGGTAGCTAGCTCATGGTGTGTAATCCTTGCACAAAGGACCTATATAGTAAACATTCATCGATATCGTATAATACACACTTACATACGTACCATATGAAAGGTAATGCTGTTATTAACCCAAATTGTAACAAGTCGACGAAACGCAAGTGGAATTCATAACAGAAACATTTCACACATTCAGACATTGCAAAATAATACTACGTTTCAGGGGATTGTCTTCAATTTTGTAATTGTAGACCTATGTCTCGGTTACCCCAGTTCTCCAAATACTTGAAAAATTTAACAAAAGTCTTTGATTGAAAAGTATTACGCCTTGACGGATAGGAAATGGGGCTTCAGAACTAATTGCTCAACTTCACTAGCGTTAACTCTACCATGGCCGGTTCCAAACCCGGATGAGAAAAGAGAAGGGTTTGGCAAAAGGCTATCAACCCTTTTCCGTAAAAAACTGTTCGTTACGAAAACATCGACCAAAGGAATTCTACTGAACTTGGGAGAGGGATGGCATCCTGGGGAGAGTATGACGCTATGCAGTGAAATCGGTAAAGAAGCTACATCGCCGATAGTCTTCTTGTCTTCCAAGAAAATCATAAAATCGTGAGAATCATGTACGAAGTCAACAAAGCAGCCCGAATAACCCGAGAACGACGAACATACAACACCACATTTCCAGGACTATGTGATACAAGGTGGACACAGTCAGGACAGGTCATACTGAATACGGAAGAAATTATTCTGTACTCGGGGCATTAATAGGAAGATGCACATCATACAGAAGTCGTGGCCTTCATGTTGTCACATGAGGCACAGAATGCCTTCAGTAGCTGGGAAGCAGCGGGACCAAGGATCATCTATGCCTCGTTCAGAAAGAAAACATCAAACTCAACATCATTCATTACTATGCACCCACAAATGACAAGGATGAAGAAACAAAAGAAGACTTTTACAACAAACTGCAGACATTGTGTGACAAACTGAAGGAGAAGGACATGACATTACTAATAGGAGACATGAACGCCAACATCGGATCACAGACGACAGCGGGTATGATAAAGTCACGGGTAGATAGGGACTTGGCAAAAGTATGAAAATGGCGAGATGTTGGCCGACTTTTGCATGTAACAACATGATCATAGGAGGCTGCGTTTTCCCGCATCGCAGATTTCATAAGGCAACTTCGGTATCACCAGACCACGCAACATAAAATCAAATCGACAGTATCTGCATAGGACAACAGTTCAGAAGATCAATGCAGGATGAGAGAGTACCGAGAGGAACAGATGCAGCCTCAGACCACCATCTAGTGCTGGCCAGATTGAAGATGAAGCTAAAGAAGAGAGAAGTCAAGAGGAGCACCAGGACATCATAAAACTTCCTAAAGGACAGAGTGACAAGAGGGAGTTTCCGACTTACAACCAAAAAGAAATATGAAACCCTATAAGACTTCTTGAAGAAGGAAACATATACATAGACACACAATTGCTACATATCACGGAGATGTGCAGCAAAGTTCTGGGAAAGAAGAAATACCAACACAAAGAATGGATTCTGCAGATACTATCAAACAAGTGCAAGCGACATGAAGGAAAACAAAGGTGCAATTAACAGCAGTCGACGAAGAGCGGCAAAAGGAACAGCACAGGAAAGTATACAGAGGCAAACACAGCAGTCAAGAAAAGCGTAACACATACAAGGAACACTTCATTGAAGGCCTAGCCAATGAGGCAGCGGATGCCTCAGCCCAAGGAAACATAAATGAAGAAGTACTCCAGAAAAACAGCGAAAGACCAAGTAAGGCAGAGACTGAGAAAGCCATATTTCACATGGAGAGAAGGAAAGCTTCCGGCCGACACACAGTTCCTGTCGAGGCAATCAAGACCAATATACACACATCCACAGAGATACTATATGATCTAATCGGGGAAAAAGAAGAAATACCAACCGAATGGAAAGAAGGATACCTCGTGAATATCCCAAAGAAAGGAGGTCTGCAAGAATGTCAAACTACAGAGGGTAAATGCTCCTACCAGTGGCCGGAAAGGTCCTCAACAGAGTCATCATGGACAGATTTAAGATATGGGTGCATGCTAAGCTCAGAGGTCATCAAGCTAGCCTCACGTAAAGACAGGTCATACACCTATCAAACAGCAACATTCCGACTCATTGTCGATGGACGTAAACTTCGTAAATTATGAGAAGGCATTTGATAGTCTCGAAGAGATACATTGTGGAATCTTCTACGGCACTATGGGATAACAGATAGCTCTGATAAGAAATACCTATGAAGATATGATATGCAGGGTCATCCATGCACGACAACTTACAGACACGGTAAAAACAAGAGTGAGACAAGGATGCTTTCTGTCACAATTTGTATTCCTGCTCGCCATAGATTGGATCCTGAAAAAGACTACAGAAAATAAAAGAAATAGGATCCAGTGGACACCTCGGAGCCAGTTGGACGACCTGGACTTTGCGGGTGACCTCGCTCTCCTGTCCCACAGCCATCAACAGAAGCAAGCAGGCAACAACACAGTGTCAACACAGCTAGGACTCAACATCAACATAAGCAAGACAGAGATTATGAAAGCCAGCACAAAGAACAACAACCCTATCACATTGAAATGAGAGCCTCTAGAAGAGGCAGACTCGTTCACATACCTGGGCGGTACAATAAACAAAAATGGAGGCACAGAAGAAGATGTCAATGCAAGGATACATAAAGTAAGAGTAGCATTCATCATGTTGAGGAAAATATGGAAAGCAAATTCAATTCAAATATCAAGGCAGTGTTACTCTGTGGATCGGAGACATGGCTAAGTACACAGACGACACTAAAACGAATACAGCACTCATCAACAAATGCCGGCGCAGAATCTTACACCTGAAGTGGTCAGACAACACTACATTCTGAAAATGGACCAAACAACTACCAATGGAAAATTAAATCAAGACGAAAAATGGAGGTGGATAGATCACACGCTTAGGAAACCTCCAGAAACGATTATCCGTCAAGCCATCATATGGAACCACCTTCGAAGAGGCGAAGAGGAAGGCCACGAAACACCTTGCAAAAAGAGACACGGAAAGAGAAATAAAGGAGATGGGATACACCAGGAGAGGGATGGAGAGGATGGCCACGGACAGGCAACAGTGGCATTCCTTGGTCGACGGTCGACGGTCGACGGTCGACGGTCGACGGTCGACGGTCGACGGTCGACGGTCGACGGTCGACGGTCGATGGTCTATGGTCCCAGCGAGAAAACAGGCAAGTAAGTAAGTAAGTAAGTAAGTAAGATAACCGAGAAAGCACTATTGGGCTCGTTATTGATCTAAAGAAAGCATTTGACACCGTTGATCATAACATATTGCTAAGTAAGTTACAATGCTACTGAATAAGGGGTTTGGCACTGGATTGGATTAAAAGTTATTTAGCCAACCGTAGACCGTATGTATGCTATAACAACAGTAATTTAGAGCTATAAGGAATCAAGTGTGGAGTCCCACAAGCATTAATACTATGCCCATAATTATTTATGTTGTACATAAATGACATGTGTAAAGAGTACAAATTGCTTAATATTATACTTTTTGACATTGAGGATGCAACAAGTGTAGTTAACATAGTTAACATAGTTAACATAGTTAACACAGTTAACAACGAACTAGGAAAAACTAGATCAATGTGGTATAATGTGAACAAAACAAATTGTATTATATTAAAAAAAACATAGGCCACTAGTAAATATAGTTTTGAATGGAACGAACATTGAACAGGTGTAACCTACACAATGTATCAGGTGTAACATACACACTGTCTCAAATGTAATATACGCATTGTGTCAGGTGTAACCTAAACAATGTCTCAGATGTAACCTACCCAATGTCTCAGATGTAACATACACAATGTCTCAAATGTAACATACACAATGTCTCAAATGTAACATACACAATGTTTCCGGTATAACATACACAATGGCTTTTCTGATGCTGCTGCCCCTATCATCTTATGTGTCAACTGCGGGAGAGTCTTTAAAGTTCAAATTGGACTATTCTCTCACTAACGAGCAAAGCACGTAACGGACGAAACTCTACACTGATGTCATCATCGGGCACGATGGACAGCAAAGAAGAAGAAGAAGTCTCACGTGTAACGTACACAATGTCTCACGTGTAACATACACAGTGTCTCATGTGTAACATATACAATGTCTCATGTGTAATATACACAATGTCTCCTGTGTAACATATACAATGTATCAGGTGTAACATACACAATGTCTCAGGTGTAACATATGCAATGTCTCATGTGTAACATACACAATGTCTCATGTGTAACATACGTAATGTCTCAGGTGTAACATATACACAATGTCGCATGTGTAATATATACAATATCTCAGGTGTAACATACACAATATCTCATGTATAACATACACAATGTGTCATGTGTAACATAAGCAATGTCTCATGTGTAACATACACAATGTCTCATGTGTAATATATACAATGTCTCAGGTGTAACATACACAGTGTCTCATGTGTAACATACGCAATGTCTCATGTGTAACATATTTAATGTTTCATGTGTAACACACACAATGTCTCACGTGTAACATACACAGTGTATCATGTGTAACATATGCAATGTCTCATATGTGACATACACAGTGTCTCATGTGTAAACACTTATTTCCTCTTTGCTCAGTTTACATAGGACATTTTAACAATCCACTTCAGTGGTACCGTTGAATGAACCAAGTCATTACGACGCATATCCCTGCTTCCGTTACAGAATTGGAAGCCTGTAAGGCACGACAGTTATATTACTTTCCACGACTTGGAACACAAGGCGAGTGCAATCTTTTACCAACACATTTCATAGAAAACACACCGGTTGCTGCTTTGTTACGCGGAAAGTGTTTACTTCTTCAGTTGAGCGTATCTCTGCGAGACTTACAACCAGGGTGATCCCGCGATACGCTGCTCTGTCTACCGCTCGTCTCCCTCGAGTGTTATCTGCGCATCAAGCCGACCTTGTTTATGGGAACCATTTTGAGCTTGCTGCCACGTGGGTGATTAATTATGCAGTCCGATTATAATGAATATTCATATTCGCGCAGCAAACTGCGCAATGACCGTTTATTGATATGTTGCCATGGTTATAAGTGGTAAATAAAACACATTTGTAAGATAATACAAGCATATAAGTATATGAAATTATTATATTAACATAATTTTAAAACCATTGCGTACGTTACAAAGACTCTCTTTAAACAATACTGAATTATATATGTGGTTTAAAATGTCGACCTACAGTAATTGCACAGAGCTTTACGACGTCGAACAATAGTTCGTTTTACAAGTATACAATGTTATGTATTTGCTTAATGGAAACCTTTGACGGCTATTTTGTCTGCTCGGTTTTCATTGTAATACATTGTTTGCCTGAGTAATATTTTTAATTTCCTGATGTATTACCTTCGCCTCTTATATTGAACGTCCATGGAGGAAATCACGCCGACAAAACACGCCGCTCATAATCACTAGATACCTATATTAATTAGTTACACCCACTCTTGTTACCGAATATGTCATGTGTGTAAGAATGTCTAATTAATCATGGACGTAACAAGGTATTTTGATCAACTTCAATTAGTATTGAATTCCATGCATCGAGAGAATGACATGCTCGAGATGACACATCTTTGCAACGTCAGGGGAGATCTCTGTGCTATGCAGCCCCGCCAAACAACAGTAAAGCCTGTAGCATCAACTAGCTATCTTAAGCCGTTGTATCATTTTATAAACAGTTGATATAGCGTTTTTGTGAATGTGACATTAAAGAACAATTAATTAATGGATCGATAATTAATCCCTAACTGGAAACCTTATATGTATTTAAATAATATGCCATATATAATAATAATAATAATAATAATAATAATAATAATAATAATAATAATAATAATAATAATAATAATAATAATAATAATAATAATAATAATAAATCAGCATTAATTAGCCAAGGTAAAAAAATCGGGCAATTATATGACTCGAAGCCTTTTAATTACGTTGACATATAATTATTAATTTACATATGAATATGCCACTATTGTTACTATCCGGTATTAATACCGTGATATAGTATTCGTATCTTTAATATTATACTATATGTGTGGTAGTATTAATAAAACAGAAAGGACGGAGAGCTTTGAAGTTGTCGCCAATGTAAACAAGTACGTACGCGCAACATGCGGTGACCCACAGACATAACAGCCATAATATCAACATGCGGTGACCTATAGACATAACAGCCATAATATCAACATGGGATGACCTATAAACATAACAGCCATAATATCAACATGCGGGGACCCATAGACATAACATTCATAACATCAACATGCGGTGACCTATAGACATAACAGCCATAACATCAACATGGGATGACCTATAGACATAACATTCATAACATCAACATGCGGTGACCTATATACATAACAGCCATAACATCAACATGCGGTGACCTATAGACATAACAGCCATAACATCAACATGCTGTGACCTATAGACATAACATTCATAACATCAACATGCGGCGACCTATAGACATAACAGCCATAATATCAACATGCGGAGACCCATAGACATAACATTCATAACATCAACATGCGGTGACCTATAGACATAATAGCCATAACATCAACATGGGATGACCTATAGACATAACAGACATAACACCAACATGCGGTGACCTATAGACATAACAGACATAACACCAACATGCGGTGACCTATAGACATAACATTCATAACGTCAACATGCGGCCACCTACAGACATAACAGCCATAACATCAACATGCGGTGACCTATAGACATAACAACCATAATATCAACATGCTGTGACCAATAGACATAACATTCATAACATCAACATGCGGCGACCTACATACATAACAGCCATAACGTCAATATGCGGTGACCTATAGACATAACAGCCATAACATCAACATGCGGTGACCTATAGACATAACATTCATAATATCAACATGCGGCGACCTATAGACATAACATTCATAACATCAACATGCGGTGACCTATATACATAACAGCCATAACATCAACATGCGGTGACCTATAGACATAACAGCCATAACATCAACATGCGGTGACCTATAGACATAACATTCATAACATCAACAAGCGGTGACCTATAGACATAACAGCCATAACATCAACGTGCGGTGACCTATAGACATAACAGCCATAACATCAACATGCAGTGACCTATAGACATAACATTCATAACATCAACATGCGGTGACCTATAGACATAACAGTCATAACATCAACATGCTGTGACCTATAGACATAACAGCCATAATATCAACATGCGGTGACCCATAGACATAACATTCATAACATCAACATGCGGTGACCTATAGACATAATAGCCATAACATCAACATGGGATGACCTATAGACATAACATTCATAACATCAACATGGGATGACCTATATACATAACAGCCATAATATCAACATGCGGTGACCTATAGACATAACAGCCATAACACCAACATGCGGTGACCTATAGACATAACAGACATAACACCAACATGCGGTGACCTATAGACATAACATTCATAACATCAACATGCGGCGACCTACAGACATAACAGACATAACACCAACATGCGGTGACCTATCGACATTACATTCATAACATCAACATGCGGTGACCTATTGACATAACAGCCATAACATCAACATGCGGTGACCTATAGACATAACAGCCATAATATCAACATGCGGTGACCTATAGACATAACAGCCATAACATCAACATGCGGTGACCTATAGACATAACATTCATAACATCAACATGCGGCGACCTATAGACATAACAGCCATAACATCAACATGCGGTGACCTATAGACATAACAGCCATAACATCAACGTGCGGTGACCTATAGACATAACAGCCATAACATCAACATGCGGTGACCTATAGACATAACAGCCATAACATCAACATGCGGTGACTTATAGACATAACAGACATAACATCAACATGCGGTGACCTATAGACATAACAGCCATAACATCAACATGCGGTGACCTATAGACATAACAGCAATAACATCAACGTGCGGCGACCTATAGACATAACATTCATAACATCAACATGCGGTGACCTATAGACATAACAGCCATAACATCAACATGCGGTGACCTATAGACATAACATTCATAACATCAACATGCGGTGACCTATAGACATAACAGCCATAACATTAACATGCGGTGACCTATAGACATAACAGCCATAACATCAACATGCGGTGACCTATAGACATAACAGCCATAATATCAACATGGGGGGCCCTATAGACATAACAGCCATAACATCAACATGCGGAGACCTATAGACACAACATTAATAATATCAACAAGCGGTGACCTATAGACATAACATTCATAACATCAACATGCGGTGACCTATAGACATAACATTCATAATATCAACGTGCGGCTACCTATAAATATAACAACCGGCGACATATATACATGAAAAGAAAGTTCCGTGGCGTAGGTCTCCTAGACAGACGTAACTTTGCGACCGATATTTAATGTGAGGAGTCCATCTTTCCGTCTATTCTTCTTATCATAACGATAACTACAGCAAATTATTATTAAACCAATAGGACTACAGACGTGACAATATATCACATTTATATCCCTAAACGACTTTTGATTATCTGCAACCCTATCATGCACGCTCTCTCACACCAAACAACTATTTTTTGACATTCCAAGTGGGTTGTTTCGTGGGGAAGCGGGACGTGTTATGCCGGTGTCTCTCGGCGTGTCTCGACCACTCGCCCTCCTGGCTGACGGGTGACAATAAAACGTTACGAGCGAGGGACGACTTGGACGGCAGCTAATGGCACGGGATGGTGCGCCAAGTCCACTGCCGCGTTGACTTACCATTATTACGTGCAGATAAAATAATGGCGTCGTCAAACCACAGATATTGCTTCCAGTATTCTATTTTTTTCGTCAGAGGGCGCATTAACTGAATCAATATTTCGAGAGTCAATCGTCACGGAAGCAGAAATACTTCCGACGTTTCCGTCTGACAAGGTCGTATGTGCCGGAGGAGGCAGGGGCGCTGTAGCGCAGTTGTTAGAGAATCAGCCTCTGAATCGAAAAAACTTGGGTTCAAACATTTGGCAAGTTCACTCTTCGTTGCTCTAGTTCATTCAGGGATATGACCGAATACAGGACTATAGACACTGGTGGTAGTTGTATAGAAAACATTCGTGCATTAACTATACGATGGCTGAAATTTTCTATGAGAAGTCGGGAGTGCAATATACTCAGTTGGTGTCTGGTGGTCAGCCAATGCAATTCCTTTACAGTTGCATTTACATCGTCACGGCGAGTAGTGGAGGTGAACATTCTGATCGCCATCTTTTGGATTCGCTGAAGTTTGTATATGTGACCGCGTGGTGGTTCAGCCAGCATGTATTGCCTTCCCATAGTCAAGTCTAGATTCGACAAAGATGTGCAATAGCGACGTAGCCGCGTTTGTAGGGAAATATTTATTTTCAAATGACACTTGTGTTGTTGGTTATGTTGATGGATGGTCGAATACATTATCAAAGTTGCGACCATTTGAAGATGCGCTCCTAGTTGTTTCACCTAGAGCAGTACGAACATCCTTTCGATGTGACTAGTTCTGTTATGCACCAAACACCGTAGCTGTTTTGCTAAACCACGCTTGATTGTTTTAGAGAGTAATGCCAAACATGATACCGGTCGATGGTGTTGCATTAAATCTGAATTTAGTCCGGGTTTTTTGTTTAGTGGCGACATGTAGCCAGTCTAGAACAAAGGACGACAGCTGGTGACACAACAACGTGCTATAAACTTTGGCAGAAGTTCATCGGTCAAGTCTCTTACAAGCCAAGTGGCTGTTGGATCAAGGTCGTATGATTTAGTTGGTGCAACCAGGACAGTTGGGTCAAGGTCGTATGATTTAGTTGGTGCAACCATGACAGTTGGATCAAGGTCGTATGATTCAGTTGGTGCAACCAGGACAGTTGGATCAAGGTCGTATGATTCAGTTGGTGCAACCATGACAGTTGGGTCAAGGTCGTATGATTCAGTTGGTGCAACCATGACAGTTGGGTCAAGGTCGTATGATTTAGTTGATGCAATCACGACATTGGATCAAGGTCGTATGATTCAGTTGGTGCAACCAGGACAGTTGGGTCAAGGTCGTATGATTCAGTTGGTGCAACCAGGACAGTTGGGTCAAGGTCATATGATTTAGTTGGTGCAACCAGGACAGTTGGGTCAAGGTCGTATGATTTAGTTGGTGCAACCATGACAGTTGGGTCAAGGTCGTATGATTCAGTTGGTGCAACCAGGACAGTTGGGTCAAGGTCGTATGATTCAGTTGGTGCAACCAGGACAGATGGGTCAAGGTCGTATGATTTAGTTGGTGCAACCAGGACAGTTGGGTCAAGGTCGTATGATTTAGTTGGTGCAACCATGACAGTTGGGTCTAGGTCGTATGATTCAGTTGGTGCAACCAGGACAGATGGGTCAAGGTCGTATGATTTAGTTGGTGCAACCAGGACAGTTGGGTCAAGGTCGTATGATTTAGTTGGTGCAACCATGACAGTTGGGTCTAGGTCGTATGATTCAGTTGGTGCAACCAGGACAGTTGGGTCTAGGTCGTATGATTCAGTTGGTGCAACCAGGACAGTTGGGTCAAGGTCGTATGATTCAGTTGGTGCAACCATGACAGTTGGGTCTAGGTCGTATGATTTAGTTGGTGCAACCATGACAGTTGGGTCAAGGTCGTATGATTCAGTTGGTGCAACCAGGACAGTTGGGTCAAGGTCGTATGATTTAGTTGGTGCAACCATGACAGTTGGATCAAGGTCGTATGATTTAGTTGGTGCAACCATGACAGTTGGGTCAAGGTCGTATGATTCAGTTGGTGCAACCATGACAGTTGGGTCTAGGTCGTATGATTCAGTTGGTGCAACCATGACAGTTGGGTCTAGGTCGTATGATTTAGTTGGTGCAACCATGACAGTTGGGTCAAGGTCGTATGATTCAGTTGGTGCAACCAGGACAGTTGGGTCAAGGTCGTATGATTCAGTTGGTGCAACCATGACAGTTGGGTCAAGGTCGTATGATTTAGTTGATGCAATCACGACAGTTGGATCAAGGTCGTATGATTTAGTTGGTGCAACCATGACAGTTGGATCAAGGTCGTATGATTTAGTTGGTGCAACCAGGACAGTTGGATCAAGGTCGTATGATTCAGTTGGTGCAACCAGGACAGTTGGATCAAGGTCTATGATTTATTTGGGTGCAACCAGACAGTTGGTCAAGGTCGTATGATTTGGTTGGTGCAACCATGACAGTTGGGGTCAAGGTCGTATGATTTATTTGGGTGCAACCAGACAGTTGGTCAAGGTCTATGATTAGTTGGTGCAACCATGACATTTGGGGTCAAGGTCGTATGTTTTATTTGGGTGCAACCAGGACATTTGGGGTCAAGGTCGTATGATTAGTTGGTGCAACCATGACATTTGGGGTCAAGGTCGTATGATTTAGTTGTGCAACAGACAGTTGGATCAAGGTCGTATGTTTTAGTTGGTGCAACCAGGACAGTGGATCAAGGTCTATGATTAGTTGGTGCAACCAGGACAGTTGGTCAAGGTCGTATGATTATTTGGGTGCAACCAGGACATTTGGGGTCAAGGTCGTATGATTTAGTTGGTGCAACCAGACATTTGGGGTCAAGGTCGTATGATTTAGTTGGTGCAACCAGGACAGTTGGATCAAGGTCGTATGATTAGTTGGTGCAACCAGGACAGTTGGTCAAGGTCGTATGATTAGTTGGTGCAACCAGGACAGTTGGATCAAGGTCTATGATTAGTTGGTGCAACCAGGACATTTGGGGTCAGGTCTATGATTAGTTGGTGCAACCATGACATTTGGGGTCAAGGTCGTATGATTTAGTTGGTGCAACCAGGACAGTTGGGTCAAGGTCGTATGATTTAGTTGATGAAAAAAAAAAAAAAAAAAAACCCCCCCCCCCTTTAAAGGTCGTATGATTCAGTTGGTGCAACCAGGACAGGGGGTCAAGGTCGTATGATTATTTGGGTGCAACCAGACAGTTGGTCAAGGTCGTATGTTTTAGTTGGTGCAACCAGACAGTTGGTCAAGGTCGTATGATTAGTTGGTGCAACCAGGACAGTTGGTCAAGGTCGTATGATTAGTTGGTGCAACCAGGACATTTGGGGTCAAGGTCGTATGATTTAGTTGGTGCAACCAGGACATTTGGGGTCAAGGTCTATGTTTTAGTTGGTGCAACCAGACAGTTGGTCAAGGTCGTATGTTTTAGTTGGTGCAACCAGGACAGTTGGTCAAGGTCTATGTTTTAGTTGGTGCAACCATGACATTTGGGGTCAAGGTCTATGTTTTATTTGGGTGCAACCAGGACAGTTGGTCAAGGTCTATGTTTTAGTTGGTGCAACCATGACAGTTGGTCAAGGTCGTATGATTTATTTGGGTGCAACCAGACAGTTGGATCAAGGTCGTATGTTTTAGTTGGTGCAACCAGACAGTTGGTCAAGGTCTATGTTTTAGTTGGTGCAACCAGACAGTTGGTCAAGGTCTATGTTTTATTTGGGTGCAACCAGGACAGTTGGATCAAGGTCGTATGTTTTATTTGGGTGCAACCAGACAGTTGGTCAAGGTCGTATGATTTATTTGGGTGCAACCAGGACAGTTGGATCAAGGTCGTATGATTTAGTTGGTGCAACCAGGACAGTTGGATCAAGGTCTATGATTTAGTTGGTGCAACCATGACAGTTGGATCAAGGTCGTATGATTTAGTTGGTGCAACCAGGACAGTTGGATCAAGGTCGTATGATTCAGTTGGTGCAACCAGGACAGATGGATCAAGGTCGTATGATTCAGTTGGTGCAACCATGACAGTTGGGTCAAGGTCGTATGATTTAGTTGGTGCAACCAGGACAGTGGGTCAAGGTCGTATGATTTAGTTTTTGAAACCCGGGAATTGGGGTTTTCAAGGTCGTATGTTTTCAGTTGGTGAAACCCGGGACAGGGGGTCAAGGTCATGATTGGGTGAAACCAGGACATTTGGGTCAAGGTCATAAGTTGGTGCAACCGACATTTGGGATCGGTCGATTTATTTGGTGCAACCAGGAAGTTGGATCAAGGTCGAGTTTTGTTTGCCCATGACAGTTGGATAAAGGGTGATTTAGTTGGGAAACCCAGGAATTGGGATCAAGGTGTATGTTTTAGTTGGTGAAACCCATGCAGTTGGTTCAAGGTCATGTTTTAATTGGGAAAACCATGACAGTTGGATAAAGGTCGAAAGTTAGTTGGTGAAAACCAGGACATTTGGGGTCAAGGTCGTATGTTTTAGTTGGTGCAACCAGGACATTTGGGGTCAAGGTCTATGATTTAGTTGGTGCAACCAGGACAGTTGGATCAAGGTCGTATGATTTAGTTGGTGCAACCAGGACAGTTGGGTCAAGGTCGTATGATTTAGTTGGTGCAACCATGACAGTTGGATCAAGGTCGTATGATTCAGTTGGTGCAACCATGACAGTTGGATCAAGGTCGTATGATTCAGTTGGTGCAACCAGGACAGTTGGGTCAAGGTCGTATGATTCAGTTGGTGCAACCATGACAGTTGGATCAAGGTCGTATGATTTAGTTGGTGCAACCATGACAGTTGGGTCAAGGTCGTATGATTTAGTTGGTGCAACCATGACAGTTGGGTCTAGGTCGTATGATTTAGTTGATGCAATAAAGACAGTTGGATCAAGGTCGTATGATTTAGTTACAGTTGGATCAAGGTCGTATGATTTAGTTGGTGCAACCATGACAGTTGGGTCTAGGTCGTATGATTTAGTTGATGCAATAAAGACAGTTGGATCAAGGTCGTATGATTTAGTTACAGTTGGATCAAGGTCGTATGATTTAGTTGGTGCAACCAGGACAGTCTTGTTAATTTCACCTGTTGCATACAAAGAGCAGGAAGACAGTT
The DNA here is from genome assembly GCA_025642075.2 of Ridgeia piscesae. Lineage (NCBI taxonomy): Eukaryota > Metazoa > Annelida > Polychaeta > Sabellida > Siboglinidae > Ridgeia > Ridgeia piscesae. The sequence goes on along the minus strand of JAODUO010000310.1, from coordinate 10,102 downwards.
CCGATATGTAGTAGCAGTTGGTGTCTATATTTATATCACTGCTGTGTCAGAGGTGACGTTTGAGCAAAACATTGTATTGCTGATCTCTTCAGGACACAAGTTTGAAGAAAAAAAAATTCTGAGCACAACTCCTACATTCCGATGAAGCAGTTTACAGTTTTGATTTTTTTACTCTTGCTTGTGTGACGGATTATACTGGATTAGTAAGCAGATATGATCGCACTGACCGACGTGTTCTACTACATAGACGTCTGGGTGTATGATCACACTGACCGACGTGTTCTACTACATAGACGTCTGGGTGTATGATCACACTGACCGACGTGTTCTACTACATAGACGTCTGGGTGTATGATCACACTGACCGACGTGTTCTACTACACAGACGTCTGGGTGTATGATCACACAGACCGACGTGTTCTACTACACAGACGTCTGGGTGTATGATCACACTGACCGACGTGTTTTACTACATAGACGTCTGGATGTATGATCACACTGACCGACGTGTTTTACTACATAGACGTCTGCGTGTATGATCACACTGACCGACGTGTTTTACTACATAGACGTCTGGATGTATGATCACACTGACCGACGTGTTTTACTACATAGACGTCTGGGTGTATGATCACACTGACCGACGTGTTTTACTACATAGACGTCTGGGTGTATGATCACACTGACCGACGTGTTTTACTACATAGACGTCTGGGTGTATGATCACACTGACCGACGTGTTTTACTACATAGACGTCTGGGTGTATGATCACACTGACCGACGTGTTTTACTACATAGACGTCTGGGTGTATGATCACACTGACCGACGTGTTTTACTACATAGACGTCTGGGTGTATGATCACACTGACCGACGTGTTTTACTACATAGACGTCTGCGTGTATGATCACACTGACCGACGTGTTTTACTACATAGACGTCTGCGTGTATGATCACACTGACCGACGTGTTTTACTACATAGACGTCTGGGTGTATGATCACACTGACCGACGTGTTTTACTACATAGACGTCTGCGTGTATGATCACACTGACCGACGTGTTTTACTACATAGACGTCTGGGTGTATGATCACACTGACCGACGTGTTTTACTACATAGACGTCTGCGTGTATGATCACACTGACCGACGTGTTTTACTACATAGACGTCTGCGTGTATGATCACACTGACCGACGTGTTTTACTACATAGACGTCTGCGTGTATGATCACACTGACCGACGTGTTTTACTACATAGACGTCTGGGTGTATGATCACACTGACCGACGTGTTTTACTACATAGACGTCTGCGTGTATGATCACACTGACCGACGTGTTTTACTACATAGATGTCTAGGTGTATGATCACACTGACCGACGTGTTTTACTACATAGACGTCTGCGTGTATGATCACACTGACCGACGTGTTTTACTACATAGACGTCTGCGTGTATGATCACACTGACCGACGTGTTTTACTACATAGACGTCTGGGTGTATGATCACACTGACCGACGTGTTTTACTACATAGACGTCTGCGTGTATGATCACACTGACCGACGTGTTTTACTACATAGACGTCTGGGTGTATGATCACACTGACCGACGTGTTTTACTACATAGACGTCTGCGTGTATGATCACACTGACCGACGTGTTTTACTACATAGACGTCTGGGTGTATGATCACACTGACCGACGTGTTTTACTACATAGACGTCTGCGTGTATGATCACACTGACCGACGTGTTTTACTACATAGACGTCTGGGTGTATGATCACACTGACCGACGTGTTTTACTACATAGACGTCTGCGTGTATGATCACACTGACCGACGTGTTTTACTACATAGACGTCTGGTGTATGATCACACTGACCGACGTGTTTTACTACATAGATGTCTGGGTGTATGATCACACTGACCGACGTGTTTTACTACATAGACGTCTGCGTGTATGATCACACTGACCGACGTGTTTTACTACATAGACGTCTGGGTGTATGATCACACTGACCGACGTGTTTTACTACATAGACGTCTGGGTGTATGATCACACTGACCGACGTGTTTTACTACATAGACGTCTGCGTGTATGATCACACTGACCGACGTGTTTTACTACATAGACGTCTGGATACATGATCACACTGACCGACGTGTCCTACTATATTCAGCAATTGGAGCCTAACAAAGGAATGTCTTGTCGTCAACCACTGAAACATACATTTCCGTGTTTCCTACCGTATAGAAATGATCCAGGGAAACGCATAGTTATCTTAATGTGTGGCGACATGCACCTTCTGTAGCCACGTTTCATCTCCACGTGGCCACCCACAATTGCTGACGTTATAGCAGTTCTCTAGCATACCCTGATTGTCTCCCGTTTGTCTTTCAGAGTCCAACTTTAGCATTCACCTCGAAGGCGGTTTGGACGTCGTATTCCAATAAATACTAGTGGCGAGTTTCCATCAGATTCTGGTAATCACAACAGCCGCGCCATCTAGACATTGAATCGAATGTGTCGGGACACTTACATTTAATTATCGCCTTCTAATGCAATTTTCATAGTACGTACATAAATAGTTAATTAATAAGATTTCAATCAATATAATCTTCTCAGCTTACTATTTAACGTGATTTCTTCTGTACTCGCGCGCCAAGGGAAATGACATCGCTGGTTTCACAATATACATATATATTTTCGCGGCATCAACCGAGTGGTGGGAAGAGGCGTACTATTACACATGACAAGGTGGCGATGTCCGCAGTTGGATGGTTTCTTGTGTTGGATATTCATGGTTTACGCTTCTATAGCCAGCATAGCGCATCAGAAGTGTGCTCTTTAAGTGCGTCTGTGCGTCTGTGCGTCTGTGCGTCTGTGCGTCTGTGCGTCTGTGCGTCTGTGCGTCTGTGCGTCAGTGCGTCTGTGCGTCTGTGCGTCTGTGCGTCAGTGCGTCAGTGCGTATGTGCGTATGTGCGTTTGTGCGTCTCGTCCTTCCTTCGTCCTCTCCTCTCCTTCCCTCTTCTCTCCTCTCCCTCCCCTCTCCCTCTCCCTCCTCTCCTCTCCTCTCCCTCTCCCCTCCTCTCCCTCTCCTCTCCCTCTCCTCTCCCTCTCCCTCTCCTCTCCCTCTCCCTCTCCCTCTCCCTCTCCTCTCCCTCTCCCTCTCCCTCTCCTCTCCCTCTCCCTCTCCCTCTCCCTCTCCCTCTCCCTCTCCCTCTCCCTCTCCCTCTCCCTCTCCCTCTCTCCCTCTCCCTCTCCCTCTCCCTCTCCCTCTCCTCTCCCTCTCCCTCTCCCTCTCCCTCTCCCTCTCCCTCTCCCTCTCCCTCTCCCTCTCCCTCTCCCTCTCCTCTCCCTCCCTCTCCCTCTCCCTCTCCCTCTCCCTCTCCCTCTCCCTCTCCCTCCTCCCTCTCCCTCTCCCTCTCCCCTCTCCCTCTCCCTCCCTCTCCCTCTCCCTCTCCTCTCCCTCTCCCTCTCCCTCTCCCTCTCCCTCTCCCTCTCCCTCTCCCTCTCCCTCTCCCTCTCCTCTCCTCCCTCCAGTGTTGTCAGTTTTTACGCGTTATGTTCCTAGGTTTGATTGAGCTGTGTGCCAGTTTATTATTTTGTCGAGTTTCCTTTGACGTACAGACGATATAAAATGGCAGAATCAGCTGCTAAACTATAACTGCATCAATGGTTGATCAAATTATATTATATATTGAACGTCATAAACTAGGCCATTATACCAATTTGTTTAAGGAATTAAAAGAGTAGGTACTCGTGACGTCAGACGTTCTATAATATACTGTTGTTCGTACAACAAAACGCAGCTTCTTCAACAAATATATTACTCAGGTAAACTACTGGGATAGTGTTGTTGATTTAATTGGCAACTGGTTCTTTACTGTTAATTCTTTTAGGTGCATATGTCTAAACAATTGTCTTATGTTTAACACACTAAACATGTATACATAAAATAACGAGACTCTCGACGGGAAAATGAGTAAATAATCAACTTTAGTATTGTTGTCATACGTTCTAGTAAGCAGCGTCAACTAAAGTCCTTCTCGGAAATGGTCACGTACTAACATGACGTCACGATACGCGCAGCAGTCGAACACTTCGACCCAACACGCACGTTCACGAGATGATGCTAAACCTGCTGGTCGCTGACATTTACTTTATTGCTGCACTTCTCCGCATAGTTGGTCAACGCTTTCATCAAGTATGCAATTACCACGGAGGTCCTTCCGACATGTCCGGAAGCCACCTATCGGTATATTGACCGCCGCCATAAACGACCGGATACCGACCTCCTTTGGCGTGGGGAGCCGAGTCGCCTAACAGCGTCACGGCCATTTATCCTAAGGTCGGATCGCACATAACCTCTCCACTCTTGTTTTAGTGGCTACGACAGTCCACGAAGACACGATGAATTACATTACGCCGTGGACGGCGACACAATCTTGTACCGTCTTTTCAAGTGCACGTAAGACACTGCAATCACGCTGTTACATTCATCAGTTTCTCCCTAGTAGAACCAGTCGTAGAACACTTTCCGCTCCGGTACATAGTCACAGTGTCCAACTATACCGTTGATGTTCTGACAGACTGGCGATTTTTGCTTAATCAGCGAGTTCTCTGCATGCATCCATCTTGTATCTTATTGGAAATCGATGGATTTGTCGGTGTCGGAGATCTTCTTTCTGCGAACCTTTCTTACCAGCGAATATTTACGGTGTTCGTCGTCCGATCTGATAAGAAAGATTTGTCTTCGTGTCTGGCGACGTGTGTAATCGTGGCCAAGTCAATTCTGGGAGTGTGTTAGACAATAGATGTCAGTTGTCGTGTTTGCCTTGTCTGGCTGAATTGCAACGTTGTATAGTTCCCTGTATTGAACGGCTGTATTGTACGTATGCTCTTAGTGCTGTTATTGCACGGCTGTATCGCTTGGTGTTTTCCCTGGCTGTACTGTACATCTGTATTGTACGCTGTACTGTACAGTTGTTTTGTACGGCTATATTACAAGTACCTGTTGCTCGGTGTATACTTCATGCCACACTGGTTAAGTACAACCTGATACAACTGTAATATGACAACGAACACAGAAATATGACATCGTTTCAAATTAATAAGTTGCAATCAGATGACACACGCGTACGATACCAAATGACAAGAATTCTGTTGACCACTAATTAAAATCTCGTGATATGAGTCAACACCATTATGACGCTGAACATTACACCAGATATGGTATCGTATTTATCAACTTCTACACATATTTGCAATAGCCGTTGCTGTTGGGCAACCATGGTGATATAAGCGTGTTCCGTGGTAATGGCTGTCGGTAAGACGGAAAAACACGAACTGGAGAAACTCGTTTGTTTTACATGTCCGTGTGTGTTGTGTATGTGTGTGTGTGGGGGGGGGCGTGTGGATGTGGGTGTGTGTGGTGAGTGCAAGCGCGAGAGCGTGTGCCTGTGTGTGTGCGTGAGCACGTGAGTGTGTATGGTGCGTGTCCACATGCGTGCGGATATATTTTCCGTATCCACATCAAGCCGTTTCGACAGTTGATCGCGTTCTACCACCTGACACTGTCTGTGTCGTTCTACCACGTCACACTGTCTGTCTCGTTCTACCACCTGACACTGGCTGTGTCTTCTACCACGTCACACTGTCTGTGTCGTTTTGCCACCTGACACTGTCTGTGTCGTTCTACCACGTCACACTGGCTATGTCGTTCTACCACCTGACACTGTCTGTGTCGTTCTACCACGTCACACTGTCTGTGTCTTTCTACCACCTGACACTGTCTGTGTCGTTCTACCACCTGACACTGGCTGTGTCGTTCTACCACCTAACACTGTCTGCGTCGTTCTACCACGTCACAATGGCTGTGTCGTTCTATCACCTGACACTGTCTGTGTCGTTCTACCACCTGACACTGGCTGTGTCGTTCTACCACCTAACACTGTCTGCGTCGTTCTACCACGTCACACTGGCTGTGTCGTTCTACCACCTGACACTGTCTGTGTCCTTCTATCACGTCACACTGTCTGTGTCGTCCTACCACCTGACACTCTCTGTGTCGTTCTACCATGTCACACTGTCTGTGTCGTTCTACCACCTGACACTTCTGTGTCATTCTACCACGTCACACTGTCTGTGACGTTCTACCACCTGACACTGTCTGAGTCGTTCTACCTCCTGGCACTGTCTGTGTCATTCTACCACGTCAATCTGTCTGTGTCGTTCTACCACCTGACACTGTCTGTGTCGTTCTACCACGTCACGCTGTCTGTGTCGTTCTACCATCTGACACTGTCTGTGTCGTTCTACCACGTCACACTTTCTGTGTCGTCCTACCACCTGACACTGTCTGTGTCGTTCTACCACGTCACACTGTCAATGTCGTTCTACCTCCTGGCACTGTCTGTGTCATTCTACCACGTCAATCTGTCTGTGTCGTTCTACCACCTGACACTGTCTGTGTCGTTTTACCAAGTCACACTGTCTGTGTCGTTCTACCTCCTGACCCTGTCTGTGTCATTCTACCACGTCAATCTGTCTGTGTCGTTCTACCACCTGACACTGTCTGTGTCGTTCTACCTCCTGGCACTGTCTGTGTCGTTCTACCACCTGACACTGTCTGTGTCGTTCTACCTCCTGGCACTGTCCCGTGTCATTCTACCACGTCAATCTGTCTGTGTCGTTCTACCACCTGACACTGTCTGTGTCGTTCTACCACGTCACGCTGTCTGTGTCGTTCTACCACCTGACACTGTCTGTGTCGTTCTACCACGTCACACTGTCTGTGTCGTCCTACCACCTGACACTGTCTGTGTCGTTCTACCACGTCACACTGTCTGTGTCGCTCTACCACGTCACGCTGGCTGTGTCATTCTACCACGTCAATCTGTCTGTGTCGTTCTACCACCTGACACTGTCTGTGTCATTCTACCACGTCACGCTGTCTGTGTCGTTCTGCCACCTGACACTGTATGTGTCGCTTTACCACGTCACACTGTTTGTGTCGTTCTACCATGTCACGCTGTCTGTGTCATTCTACCACGTCACGCTGTCTGTGTCGTTCTGCCACCTGACACTGTATGTGTCGCTTTACCACGTCACACTGTTTGTGTCGTTCTACCATGTCACGCTGTCTGTGTCGTTCTACCATGTCACACTGGCTGTGTCGTTCTACCACCTGGCAATGTCTGTGTCGTTCTACCATGTCACACTGGCTGTGTCGTTCTACCACCTGACACTGTCTGTGTCGTTCTACCACGTCACACTGTCTGTGTCGTTCTACCACCTGGCACTGTCTGTGTCGTTCTACCACGTCACACTGTCTGTGTCGTTCTACCACCTGGCACTGTCTGTGTCGTTTTACCACGTCACACTGTCTGTGTCGTTCTACCACGTCACGCTGTCTGTGTCGTTCTACCACCTGACACTGTCTGTGTCGTTCTACCACGTCACACTGTCTGTGTCGTTCTACCACCTGGCACTGTCTGTGTCGTTTTACCACGTCACACTGTCTGTGTCGTTCTACCTCCTGACCCTGTCTGTGTCATTCTACCACGTCAATCTGTCTGTGTCGTTCTACCACCTGACACTGTCTGTGTCGTTCTACCTCCTGGCACTGTCTGTGTCGTTCTACCACCTGACACTGTCTGTGTCGTTCTACCTCCTGGCACTGTCCCGTGTCATTCTACCACGTCAATCTGTCTGTGTCGTTCTACCACCTGACACTGTCTGTGTCGTTCTACCACGTCACGCTGTCTGTGTCGTTCTACCACCTGACACTGTCTGTGTCGTTCTACCACCTGACACTGTCTGTGTCGTTCTACCACGTCACACTGTCTGTGTCGCTCTACCACGTCACGCTGGCTGTGTCGTTCTACCATCTGACACTGTCTGTGTCGTTCTAGCACCTGACACTGTCTGTGTCATTCTACCACGTCACGCTGTCTGTGTCGTTCTGCCACCTGACACTGTATGTGTCGCTTTACCACGTCACACTGTTTGTGTCGTTCTACCATGTCACGCTGTCTGTGTCGTTCTACCACCTGACACTGTCTGTGTCGTTCTACCACCTGACACTGTCTGTGTCGTCCTACCACCTGACACTGTCTGTGTCGTTCTACCACGTCACACTGTCTGTGTCGCTCTACCACGTCACGCTGGCTGTGTCGTTCTACCATCTGACACTGTCTGTGTCGTTCTACCACCTGACACTGTCTGTGTCATTCTACCACGTCACGCTGTCTGTGTCGTTCTGCCACCTGACTCTGTATGTGTCGCTTTACCACGTCACACTGTTTGTGTCGTTCTACCATGTCACGCTGTCTGTGTCGTTCTACCACATCACACTGGCTGTGTCGTTCTACCACCTGATATTGTCTGTGTCGTTCTACCATGTCACGTTGTCTGTGTCGTTCTACCATGTCACACTGGCTGTGTCGTTCTACCACCTGGCAATGTCTGTGTCGTTCTACCATGTCACACTGGCTGTGTCGTTCTACTACCTGACACTGTCTGTGTCGTTCTACCACGTCACACTGTCTGTGTCGTTCTACCACCTGGCAATGTCTGTGTCGTTCTACCATGTCACACTGGCTGTGTCGTTCTACCACCTGACACTGTCTGTGTCGTTCTACCACGTCACACTGTCTGTGTCGTTCTACCACCTGGCACTGTCTGTGTCGTTTTACCACGTCACACTGTCTGTGTCGTTCTACCTCCTGACCCTGTCTGTGTCATTCTACCACGTCAATCTGTCTGTGTCGTTCTACCACCTGACACTGTCTGTGTCGTTCTACCTCCTGGCACTGTCCCGTGTCATTCTACCACGTCAATCTGTCTGTGTCGTTCTACCACCTGACACTGGCTGTGTCGTTCTACCACCTGACACTGGCTGTGTCGTTCTACCACCTGACACTGTCTGTGTCGTTCTACCATGTCACAATGTCTGTGTCTTTCTACCACGTCACACTGGCTGTGTCGTTCTACTACCTGACACTGGCTGTGTCGTTCTACCACGTCACGCTGTCTGTGTCGTTCTACCACATCACACTGTATGTGTGTTTCGGACGAGACACTATAAACCGTTACATATGCCCGATGTCAGGGGCATGGTAGCCACGTCACGAAACTTGCTCTCTCAACTTTACTCAACAAAAAGTGAATTGGTTGTTGGGATTTTTCAAAGAGCCGCACGTGCTAGGCACTGGTTTCTAGCACATAGTCTCTAGCACTAGTTTCTGGCGGGGAAATTGGCGGATGTAGAGGTTTGAAATTGGGGTGTATAACATTTGAAAAACAAGCGGAAATATTGATTGATAAGTATTATTCTTGTGTTAAGGTTATTCATAAACTGGTACTGGACATATATTGAGTAGTAGTTTTGGTTAAAGTTTGTTAGTTAACAGTACTTTTGAACACATTAGTATAGTGGGTGATAATAGGGTAATCTAGGCTTCGACAAATTGTAAACAAGATTGAGCAAATCTCTTTATTTGATATAGTATATAAGAGATAAAGCAATAAGAGTAACAACTACATATGTAAGATAAAACTGTGAATAGGTATCATTGTTATTAAAAATAAACAAGCGTTTTAGTAGGAAACCCTTGTTTGTTTATATAGGTAGTGTCCAACGTTTCCGCTAGGGAACGGCACCAGTACAGACCAAAAACTTATTGTTCATGGTAGCATAGGTAGTAAGTTGTTTATAATATAAAGTGTGCTGCAGTTGCTGTACACAATAAACAAACAGTCTTTCTAAAGACTAAGTTGGTTTAAACTAAGAGTTGATTTTCACAAATCGTAATATGACACCTGGCAAGCGGCAAGTGAAGGCAAGGAGGCACTTGGTGTGTAACCACTGCCACAGCTTGGTGGATTTTGCCGTATCGGGGTGCGGAAAAACTTGGTCAGAGACAACGGAGGAAGGGTTTACGTTCCAATGTTTAGGGTGTTGGAAAGTGGACTGTCTGACAGCAGAGTTAGCTAGGCTAACGGATATTGTGAAGGGGATGCAGAGTGGAGGGAGGGTGATTGCAAGGACAACAAATGGAGAAAGAACAACAGGAATCAACAGGAAGGTGACAGGGG
>JAODUO010000309.1:342500-387500 GCA_025642075.2 Ridgeia piscesae | reverse complement strand
TGCTAAATTAATGTTTTTTTAAATTAAGAAGCAGTTAATAAAAATTGTACTACCCAATCAGTATAATCTTGTACATTACCACATTCCTATGTGTACACAACACGTGACAAGGTACCTGCATCAATAAATCAACTATTAAACACACAATGAACTTACATATTTTTCTTTTTATTATATAAAACGTAGGATTATGCATACATTTATCATTATTAGACACACACAGACACCTAACGAGAATTTATTGAAGATGAAGAACTTGAGAAAATTGTGGATATTGTTAGACGATGCAACATGTTCTGGTTTAATAATCATCACTGAAAACTCATGCTTGTCGGAAACAGTTATACTCGTTTTGTATTTTTTCTGGCAAAAACAAACTTTGAAATTGGGTGTTGGGCAGCCATAATGATGTGATATGAAGTGTTCAAAACCACATTTAGCAGTCTTGTACAGAAAATTACTTTGTACATGCTTTTTCAGATCGTGAACTAATATAATGTATTCCTGTCAGATCTTGTATATTCATTTTCTAACGACATAAAATACAGTTGTGAATGTTTGCAGTTAGAATACGGTGTTTTAACGCAAAAGCACTGTTAAATGTTTCTCTAAACCATTTTGTTCACTTGCACAGTTTAGGGTAATGTCGGTTCAGTGTAAGTGTGTGGCAGGTTCATACCCTGCTGGTGTTCCTTATGCAAACACTACACTACACATTTCATAAGTTCATCTTCATAATTGTTGTGCATCTTGGTTGCCAAACAAAAAGGGATTAATACCAAACTCACATAAATAGGAAGACCTACATATAGGCTACAGAAGAAGGCGGATAACATGATTCTTGCTGGCAGCATCATACAGCCAGCATCAGAGTTCTGGGGTAGTGTACAGCTGAAAGGCGACGGTTAACTTGACTGAAGAAAGAGTGAAGCAGAGAGAGGTGGTATCCACAACAGACGAGAGTAAAGTGGGTGAGCGTGGTTGATGAGAGAAAGAGTAAGGGAGAGAAAGAGGGGTGATGTCTGAAGAGTGACAGTGAACATGGCTGAAGAAAAAGGGAGAGAAATAGGGAGCAAGAAGAGAGTGAAAGAAAGAGATACAGAGACACAGCGAGAGAGGTGGTGTCCGCAACTGAAGTAATGTGCAAGACTGACCGGATTACGTTTTCCATGTGTAGAAGTGCCTATAGCTTTTCTAGTTGTCTGTGAGTGGTTTTTATATCAGTATCGAAATAGAATCTATTCCATGGCCAAACACAACTATATGTGTAACATTTGGATTTCATTTATTACAACAATTCAATAATATTTACTGTATACAAAGAGACTGGAAGCCTAGTTTAACATTTTAAAATGACTATGACAACATCTCACAAAAAGCTATACACCGCATACAAAGTCGGAAAATTTACGTTTTGCTGAAGACTTGTAAACTTTCCGCAGTATCAAATCAAATACAAAGGCCACACACCAAGAAATGTACACATCCAACTGTATTACAATGAGCACAACATGTATCTTTTTGAACTGGGAAGATGGTGGAGAATCTATACAATGAGCTACGCAAGAGTGACTGTTGTTGCCATGGTTTCTCAACTGCCTAGATCATCTTGTTCTTGATGTAGATCGTCTCTGGGGGTGTCACTGCAGTGCCCATGATCTCCTCCTCTACCTCCTCCAGGGCCCAGTTGTGGTCTGTGATCTCCAGCTCCTCCCACTCCGCCTGCAACAGGCAGATCTAGGTCACGCTGACCTAATTCTAATACCTACAGAAATATCTTCATATATCCAGTATGTCATGGTTTGCTTATATTACAATCAAAATTATGCGCATCACCTTTGTCAACTGTCTTGTCTTTGTTTTGTCTTTACCAACAATGGTGACAATGGTTGTGTGAGAGTGACACTACTGTTGTGACATTACATATCCTAGGTCAAACATATATTTATCACGTTAACAATTATCCCTAAGTTTTGTGAATGTTATAAAGAATCTCTTCTGAAACGAAACTTTAAAATAATACAACACACATGTTCAGCAGCTATTTTTATCATCACTTGACATGGTTTTTGTTAAGCAACTGGATAGGTCAATTATGTATCCTTTTGAGGCATATATTAGTGCAGGTCCTTTATTGTCTAGTACAGTGGTACCCAGTTGTGGTGACCGAAGTGCCTTACATGAATGATCATTGATTTTCAAATGTGTGCATAAATAGTCTACACAACGCACATAATTGGTTTATTGAAAGAACTGAACTGAATCGTTAGATTGGGAGTGTAACTTGTTCCTAAATGATTCTAAAAGCTACAAGACATTTTTTTTAAATTCCATTGAAAGACAAATTTAGTTGCCAGTTCTACCTTGAATGCCTTAGATGGGTCAGGGCTCATCGCCATGGCAGCTCCAGACATCTGGTCTTGCATCATTCGGGTCTGGTCAGCAGCTAGGTAAAAAACACATGGTCAGTCAATGGCAGGGTGGTCAACATAATATGGTCACATTACAGACACAGTTTGTCTTAGGTCTTAGGGGATTACCTCCAAACAGCCCAAACTTGGGCTAATGCAGGAGTTGTTCTTTTCTAGAATTTGTGAGTCCACTACAGGTTACACATTTACCCCCTGTGTGGGATCTTTTACTTCACCTGGCATAGACACCAGACAGAAGGGACCACCGGCTTTTAGTGTCTCTTCCGAAAGACACAGGCAAATGTGGGGTGAAGAAATTGCCTAAGTTTCGAAACGGCGTTAGGTGGGATTGAACCACCGTCCCCTCGATTGACAGTCCGGCGCTCTACCGCGCGGCCACCGCTCCCCACGTCACGCTCTGTGTCATATGTGGATAAAATGCACACACTATGAGAACATATACAGTGATATTTTGATCAGCACATGTAAGCAGAAACGCAACAGTAGGCCTATATGTTGACATGGCACTTATTTTGAGTGGTCCAACAGCAGTCTCCAGTCGAGTGAACTTATATTTCCAGGTAAATTATGATACAGCTGTACTGAAATTCTACACTTACCATTGTCTTGACCGAGGATCAAGTTGTACATGCTTCTCAGTCCAAATACATTGAGGAAGTACCACGATGCAGAGCTGACCCTGTCAGAAACACAACAAACACACTGTGAACTATCACTATGCACACCCGACACTGTCAAAAACACACTGAAACAGAGGTCACAAACACAGAAAACACACCGAATAAGTACCATGAGACAGAACTGACCCTGTTACAAACACACTGACTGAGCAAGTACCATGATTTAGAGATGACCCTGTCAAACACAACAATAATAATAAAAAGCTTTACTTCCGAAAGGAAACATACTGAGGAAGTATCACCTTGCTAAAACACCACAAATGCATTAAGATCATATAAATATACAAAAATTTACATAGTTATTTTTAATGTTCTAGTAATTTTGATCATATCCTATCGAATGAAGCTTCTTCTCATAGTATCAAATGAATTGTGTGTGACAGAGTCAAGCCCAGTCTTACCAGGAAGCATCCAGAGATCCAAGCTCAATCCCTCTCTGCAACATTGGCTTGAACCGTAAAGTCAGTGGAAACGGCACTTTGGCTGAAACACAGAATGAATATACAGTGTAGCTGCAAATTCATCCACTACTTAACTTTAGATTAAATTAGATATCTATATAATCACTACTGTGTAAATTTATTGGATTGATTCTTGACAATGTAAAATTAGTACCATAGACCGTTATATAAAATAACCATGACACCTACAGCAGTTACTAATTTTTATTATAGAAAATGCAACATTTAGCAAAATAAGATACCTTCACATTAACACAATCCATGATCTTTAGTGGGTGTCTGACCATTGTACCACCTCTACTCAAAGAAACACACTAATACAGTTTGATAGTTATGATTTTCAATTAGTGAGCCTAATAACGACAGATCATTCCCACTGAATGTACATCACACACATCCACCCAAATAGCAATTAACTGAACCACCAACTTTTGGCTACATCACACTGACGTCACTCTCAAGGTCTCAGCCATCTACCAGTGACTTCTGACTTACTTGTGAGGAAGCCAGAGAAGGCCCAGTTGATCCAACCTCCAATCACTATCATTGGCAGCACATTGGTGAGATTGCCCTTCATCATGTCCATCATCATGGAAGGATCTACAAAATATATTATGTCCATCATCATGGAAGGATGTACAAAATATATTCTGTCCATCATCAAGGAAGGATCTACAAAATATATTATTTCCATCATCAAGGAAGGATCTACAAAATATATTATGTCCATCATCAAGGAAGGATCTACAAAATATATTATGTCCATCATCATGGAAGGATCTACAAAATATAATGTGTCCATCATCAAGGAAGGATCTACAAAATATATTGTCCATCATCAAGGAAGGATCTACAAAATATATATGTCCATCATCATGGAAGGATCTACAAAATATAATGTGTCCATCATCATGGAAGGATCTACAAAATATAATGTGTCCATCATCATGGAAGGATCTACAAAATATAATTTTCCATCATCAAGGAAGGATCTACAAAATATATTATTTCCATCATCAAGGAAGGATCTACAAAATATATTCTGTCCATCATCAAGGAAGGATCTACAAAATATATTATTTCCATCATCAAGGAAGGATCTACAAAATATAATGTGTCCATCATCATGGAAGGATCTACAAAATATATTCTGTCCATCATCAAGGAAGGATCTACAAAATATGTGTCCATCATCATGGAAGGATCTACAAAATATATTATGTCCATCATCAAGGAAGGATCTACAAAATATATTATGTCCATCATCATGGAAGGATCTACAAAATATAATGTGTCCATCATCATAGAAGGATCTACAAAATATAATGTGTCCATCATCATGGAAGGATCTACAAAATATAATGTCCATCATCATGGAAGGATCTACAAAATATATTATGTTTCCATCATCAAGGAAGGATCTACAAAATATATTATGTCCATCATCAAGGAAGGATCTACAAAATATATTATTTCCATCATCAAGGAAGGATCTACAAAATATATTATGTCTTCCATCATCAAGGAAGGATCTACAAAATATATTATTTCCATCATCAAGGAAGGATCTACAAAATATATTATGTCCATCATCATGGAAGGATGTACACTATCATCAAGGATCCACAAAATATATTATGTCTATTATCATGGAAGGATCTACAAAATATATGATGTCTATCATCAAGGAATGATCTTACAAAATATATGTCTATCATCATGGAATGATCTACAAAATATTATCTTTCATCATGATGCACAATTGTAGGTATACATATTTTGTTGCACATAAAAAGAACTAATTCATAAATAGCCTACTGGGATAAGCCACAAAAGTGTGGTATGACTTACCTGTCATTGGGTTATTCACCACTGGCTCCCTTTTCTCTGTTTTAAAGTATCCAGTCTCTTTGTTATTGAAGAATTCCTTCCGCATCAAAAATGACTACAAATTAATTGTATCTCATTTATTTTCAGAAACCACCGAACAAGAATTCATTTATGCTTGCTTAACCACATTGAAAACAGCCTATGTAATGTGCTGAATGTTATTAAAACATGAAGTTATGCACACATTTTAAGCAGTTTCAAAGCTGGTATTATATTTATACTGAATGTATATATTAAGAGATATATCTGGCTAAAATAATTATTATATCTTACCTGTCTTGGTATAAATCTGCCATTCTCTCGCAACATCCGACTCCTAATCATTGCTTGACTGAAACAAAGTACATGTGTATAAGGGTCAAATTATCTAGCAGGTGTAGTCGGGTATAACTTCAGCATTTATTTTACTAGAAAGCAGGACTAGTAGATAAAAGTTTACCAGTCCGCTAAAATATTGCTATGTTTTGCAACCACAATTAAATAGCAATGCCATGTTCATAAAGGTAACAAAGCAATTAATAAATAGCAAAGTAATTAACAAAGAACTGAAGTCATGATCTGCATTCACAAAAGACACAATTGAAAACAGACACCAGTTGCACTCATAACATTTTTGCCAGTCAAAACTTTTTGGTCAATGTGTGCCATGTTAACTAATGATACATGTCTAGAATTTGAGATGAACTTTTATTGCTACATATCTATTCAATCCAATAACACGACACATGTGTATGAACCTCACACATAAAAGTTATATACCAGCAACCACGTTCATCATTCTGTCATATTTGGTTCAAATAAGAAATTATAGTGATAAACTGCACAAAAAAATATTCCACACGTCATGATCCAAACCAACAATGGAGAAGTTACGGTGGTGTATATTTTATCAAAAATGTTTCAAAAGCACCCTCATGCCTGAGTCATGGGCCAAAATTCTGCCATCATTTGTAACATACTTGTACAACCTTGTCCTTCCCAATCCATCATAGGCTAGCTCCCTGACCCTGGTGTATCAATCAATCTGTTAGTGTTAAACTTAAAACTGTCAAACTGGAATTGTTTATTACTGAATGATTCTGAGATCAATTAATACTTTTGCATTTATTCGCCTCTGAGCTTGGTTTCTATGATTTAGGCTCACTAGATGTTATATATTTATTATTAATTTGTAAATACAGTAATGGTGTAATGCTGTGTCAGTGCGTGAGTGACACTTGCTGCTCGCAGATGCATGCAGTCTCAAGATCGTCACCGCACCGGTGAAACTGACCAGTTGACACAGCACTATCATACACACCTATCTGCTATCTGTTGTATTTCCACCTTCTTCTCCGAAGACAGTAAAATTGTAACATAATGCCTAATTATCCCTACAAGGAATGTAATCAAAACTATGGGTAAAAATACCCAAACCCTAATGTCCGAATCCAACAGTAGTTCAGCCATTTTGTCCAATACAAATGTGCTGCCCTCTAGCGAATAGATTTGAATTACGCATTAGTTTGACATTGAGCTAAAAGAGGGCTGAAAAAACATGTACCGGAAGTAGGGAACTCCAGGGGATTTCCTCAAAATATTGCGAGCATGGTCTCCCAAGACATACCCGAAAAGGTGCTTCGTTACGAAAAATTCGTTAACGAAACATTAAAGGAGGATTTAAGGTGCGTAAATGAAAGTTTTTAAACATTATAGGACTCAATTGTGAATATATATTGCGGGGCTGACAGGTTTTTGACTGAGAAAGTATGTATGTAGACCTGATTGCAGAGAATGAGCGGGGAGAGAGAAACAGAGACAGACAGACGGACGGACAGATGGACGGGCGGATGGAGAGTGGTTCTGCTAACATGCTGAGTCGCCTGTCTTTGTTGTAGGAAAGTTTTAGATCAAAGGGATGAAGTTTATTCTGACTTGTCTGAACTTCTTCAGTTGAAGAATGTCATTGAAAGACTACAGGCAAGTGACATCACAGAACATCTTACATCAATATGTGTAGTTCTCTTGGTGATTTAAATATCGGTATTGCATAACTCACATCAGAAGTAACGTAATAAAGTATGACATTAATATAATTTTGTAATGTAATAAAGCAGAGAAACACCTGTCATATTTCAGTAGCTGTAATACTAGTCATACTATCATTTTATGATGTAATTCATTCTCAATCCAATTTTGCTATTACCCAGGTATACCTGTGATTTTGTATGAAATACATAAACATATTACAGTATGTTTTCTTTACATGGTGATGGGCTTGTTTCTTGTATACTCATCTATGTTTAACTGTAATGGCACACAGAATTCCTGTACCTCAAGAATTGATTATTGTTATCATAGCCATACTGCAAGCATATTTTGATTGTGTTGGATTAAAACAAACTATGTTTATGTTGCATTTATAGAACAGATAACATTCATTTGATAAACCGTGTGTGTTCTCTTCCCTGTCCTGCTCTCAATTAGTCTAGTTATCTTTCATGTCAGGATGTTGAAGGTAAATTAACTAATATATTTGATCTTTTGTAGGAGTCTCAAGAAAAGCCTAGTCTAAAGACGAAGGTTGACCTTGGATGTAACTTCTATGTACAAGCCAAAGTGTTAGTATATTGGCCAATTTTAGAAAGTTACATGACTTCAGAATTCAAAATATATGCACCTGTATGTTTCTGCGTAATCTTATTACATATAATACATTAAGTATTATATAAGTTACACATGTTTACCAGTAAACATTAATCATGTTATGCTTCTGAATACAAAATGTAGTTAATTTAAATATCATGAAAGCTATTCATTTTATTGTGGTGTTTTGATATTAAAATTATTTTTGTTGCTGGCAAAGAACAGTATGTAATGTGGTAATATGTTGTATGGTCATAGTACCCCCCGGGTATATGCAAGATGTAGTAACTGTGTTACATGCATGGTACTACCAATTTCCCACAAACTTACTTTAACACATAATGAATTGAGAAAATTATGTAGTAAATGATATTTGCTTTTCCTATTTTTCAGCAATGATGCGTCTATGATCTTTGTTTCTATTGGCTTTGGTTTCTTTGTGGAGTTTACGCTCACAGAAGCTCTGCGTTTTATTGGGAAGAAGACAGACCACTTGACTCGCATTAGTGACTCACTTACACACGATGCTTCAAGGATAAAAGCACACATCAAACTAGTGCTTGAGGTAAGCAGAATTCTTTAAATAGTTGTGTGCATGTAGATTTTTTATCAAACATTTAAAAATGCTAAATATGCAGAAACTGTTGTAGTTTGCATTGTTGTTCTCACAAAAATATACATGCATGTCAGATTTTCCTAATTTGTGTCCAATAATCAATAACACATCTACTATTCCTCAACTTGTGTGTTGTGAAGACAATAACCCAAAAGTAAAATCAGGACGTTTGTTCATTATAAAATAAAATAAATAAAGGTAATTTTTTATAAAGCGCTGTAGCCAGTCCTTAGGACTGCTCAAAGTGCTTTTACACTTTACTTCCTTGCCAGACCTGTTCAATCAAATACCATCCGAACTTAGAGAAGCATCCAGCCATATGCTACAATTAATGTGCGAAAGGCTGCTCGTACAGATAGTCACCACTGTCTATAGCCAGGTACTCATTTATACAGCTGAATGAACTGGAGCAATGTAGAGTGAAAAAACTTGCCCAAGGTTTTAACACCATAGCACAGGATTCGAACCCAGGTTCTCTTAGTTGAGAGTCCAAAGCTTTACCCATGAGCCTTTGCATTCTACGTAATTATGTATTTATTATGTATGCAAGATTAAAAGGTCTCCAATATTTCTACTTAGTTGTAATTCTATCATAATATGTTTTATTTGTTTGTGTTTCATTTCCATATACACACATCTTATATCTTGGTTCAACTGTAATAGTTATCGTACAGCATATACGAAGAGAGACAGTATCCATGAGAGTATAATAACAATATGTTTTATACAAGTGTTCTCATATTCATCACCAGTGTCTTCTGATGTATAATGCACATTCAATTGCTCTCATTTCCAGGGTTTGAGGGAAATCCAGCTGATTGACGATCAGCCAGGTGGGGAACGACAAAGAGATATTTTATTGCGATGAAAATGTGTGAGCACGACATATCTAACAGACATGAATGCCAACAACAGTGATGTCCATCAAGACAGTGACACTCTGATGGCTAACACAGATGAAGAGACAGTGAAACTCTGATGTCATACATATTGGCAACACACCAGGACGCAGGTGACAAATATTCAGTTCTTCAGTGCCGTTTTCCATGTCATAAATTGTTTTTTTTGGTGGCGTCTGGTCTGACGTATTGTGTAGCAGTTGCCCTGGTGTTGACGTGATGTACAACTTTACATTAATTTGTTTCCAATATGTCTACATGTTCTCCTCATCTGCTAAACAGTACCATATGCAAGGTTTGTTTGTATTGACGTCACATCCGATCCGATGTAGTTGTTATTTGTGCAAACGGATGTTTGTGACACTCATTCTCTCACTGAATCCCCAACGTATGAATGCAATCTTTGTATGTACATATGCGTAATTGTCACCTACTTTTAATAAATAAAATTATTCTGTGAATAATACTTTCGTTTCTGTAACAGGCAATTTGTTTTAGAAAAGAATTCTTCCATGGAACATTGGATATAATTTAATCATCTATAAAGCCCGTTTATTCATGGTTGTAATTTCAGCAATAAGACAGACATTTTTATTTCATTTATGGCTTGTTCAACATCAGTGCATTTTCTCAGATCTTATTTTTAGTTCTATATCAAAATACATTGACAATATGAATGACCAATGTTTTACTATAATATTATTATGTTATGTTTAAAAATACACGCATACACACTAGTTTTCTCTGTCCTTTCCTTCTTTCCCCTTCTCCCTCTCTCGGTGAAGACAAATCCTCTGTCACAGCCATCACAGAAGACACAGGTATAGAAGCACCCAGGAGGCCATGTCAACGATTGTGATTAAATTGATATTTTGTGTGAATCTTGGTCGTGGTGTGAAAACATGCATCCACAGTCCTCTAGAGATAACACCATGTATACATACAGTTTGAAATTCTTCCCCGATGGTGTCAGACGGATTCGTTTGAAGTTATTCAGAGATTGGTAGAGTGTTACAGTTTTCTTTGTACTGATTTTCTTCAAACCCAGTTGGAGCTTGTTCAAAGTCTATACAAATCTCTTTGGTGTACTCAACGCTCGCAGTAGCGTCTGCAGAGTTCTCGAGTGTTTGTGTCTGCTCTCAAGTCTACTCAATTTGAATCAGTTTCCATCTAGTGCTGATGACAACACCCGCACTCAACCGTTCAGATTGACTTGAATTTGTAATTTTTCCACTAATAGATCTACATTGTTTCAGATATGCCATCAAGAAACTCACGAATTACCTTGACATAGGTCTCTTTGCTGTCATTAATATCCTAAATTAGATTTGCTGTGTTAGTGCAACATATCATGCCTCCAGAGATGCACATGCACGCACGCACACACACACACACACACACACACACACACACACACACACAGACACACAGACACACAGTGGTAAGATAGTTTATCAATAATCCATCTGTTTAAAACAGTTTGAGTCATAAAAACCCGCGATAATTTAGCAGCGCCATCAGGCGGATTCAAAGTGAGGATTCAAGGCGAATGACGTCACAAACGTAACCTAACGGCGCATAATACAGATGCCGCGCATCTTGAACGAATATGTCTAAAACTTGGTTAAAACCTGCGAAGAAAGTTATCAAAATGTATAAACACTGTTGATTTTATATTCATGAACGAAAGGTGAAACTTTCAGTGAAATAATAGTGTGGTATGTTTGACAGTGGGTGTTTTATAAATACATGACTAACATGTTATGTGCTATAACAATGATATAACATATAACTCGACAATACATGCATTTATTTGGTAACTACACACATACACAATCATTTTTCTGTTCTTTAAATATTTGAACATGTGAGTGTAGTTCAGTTTCTCTGGGATATTTACAAAAGTTTCTCGCCACCTGCAAAAAGCAGGTGAAATAATCTAAGGACTTATGCCATTCACATAAATCTGCACACTGTATATAAAGAACTATTTTCCGGATCAATGACATACTGTTAAAAACCATTTCACATGAGACATTTCACCCTGAAACATTCAGCTACCGTCACATTAATACAACACAATTGTAAGGGTGTATAGCTATAATGTAAGTAAACGTTTTGTAAGTGTAAATAACTGTAATATAAAAAGGTACATTACATAGGTGTTTATTAAAAAAACAAAGTGTAGGTTCTGTAGCCAAACTTATAGGTATACTTAAAACATTTTAAAGTTATAGCCCCCTTGCTATAGCCCCCTTTGAAACACCACTTATGCACAATTGTTGGAGTTAGTGGTCCTCAAACACACAAGTACAGAGAACCATATTTGTTTTTATAATAGACACCTTCCTTAGACATAATTACCTTATCAATGGACTTGCTTTTGACTCTGATTTGGAGCACACACTCATACGGAGATCATCTGGAATATCGTCCTCCACCTCTGGTATGTCTAGTTTTGCATATTTTACATCGCACTCGAATTTTACTCAAATGTCCATGATTCCTGGTAACAATATTATGAAAGGTCTAAAGATGTGGTTGAACACGCATAGGCCTATCTGAAATTTAAAAAAATCAATTATAAGGTTTGTGTGATGCGTCATTAGCAGATATTATATACCGTAGATTATCTTAAAGCAAAACATTACAATAGCTGCTTTGCGTGAAGTGTCTAAAAAAATGATGAGTTTTAAATCGTGAAATAGACGCCATTGTCAAAAACCGTGCGTCTTATCTGCGCCACGTGTAACCAACTCTTCGATAAGATTTAAATGACACGGAATTTTAGCTTGTCAAATAGTATGGCATAAATAGTAACACAATAAGTTGCAGCGCCCATTGATGACGGATTCAAACAATTTGATTACGTGCCGTGAAGTGTTTGTCACTTGTTCGTCTTGTCATATAGCCAGTTTGTGATACAGCCAGTTCTTGCGAGACATCCACAAAACTCAGGCCTTTTAACATGGGATAATGGCGGCACAACAACATTTTGACGAGTACAAAATGCACAATGCATTGCGCAGGAAGGGCTTCCCCGGAAAATGACGTCATTGTGCACAAGGTACATACATACCAAACGAAAGGCAACGTCAAAGAGGGAAGTAACCGACATGGTGAACAATAACACGGAACCATTGAATCGACGACAGTCAGCTATCTGCATGTGTAATAATACTGATATATACAAATGTCAATATGCGTAAGATGTGTTAACGATATTAGCATCAATGCATAACACATTACGATGCTAAAATCAACGGACAACACACTATATAGTTGGTTTTAATATGTAACATGTTACCCACAAATGCTCAACATTACAACTATTCTATACCCATAATAGCGTGACAAAGAAGCATTCATTACTATTGTGAAAATGTTTGCCAACGTACATATAGACCTACCTATAGTACATTTAGTATGTAGTAAATATACAGTTTGCAATAACACATACATGTTGTAAAAAGCGCCTCTTTCACAGATACGACCTTAGCTATAAAGTATAAACTTTTTTGCAAACACATGGTAAATATATTTACATTATCAGTAGTGTAAAAACGTGTCACAACATTTACACGTTGACTGTTATTCTGTTTTGCATGTATTCAAATAATAATTTTTACAATTTATTTACACAAACTCCCTACCATACATCATTATTGGTTGCAGTTGCACACACGACTTTACGCTCACTTCTGGAATACGGTTTATTTGACTGGTATTTGCGTGTTTATTTTCCGTCCGATTTCCTCCCATTCTTTGCAGTATTTTGCTCGCAACGTCGTTTTCACTTCGAAATCATCGCCGCCGTTCATCCTCACATATCGGCTCTCGTTCTTCGTGAATGGCGGCCACTCGGGCACGCTATCGCCGTTCGGATTACTGAAACAACCAACAGTCGATAAACTTCACAGAACAATAGTAACAATTGTTACACTTCTAAATATTTTATATCCTTGAAAATTTAAGCTCAGGCGCAACAGACAAAATCATTTGGCGGAATCAGAAATCAGGCAAAAGTAGTCATTGGAACATGGAATCACCGAAAACATTATGGTGGAACGCAATTTAAAACAAAAATGTTTTAAGATGTTTTTTTTATAAGAAAAGTGGTTACAGTTTCAGAAGATTTTATTGTAATAGTGAGTTGATTCCAGATTGTTGGCGCAGCTACAGAGAAAGCACGTTTGCTGATATTGAACTTAGTTTTAGGAACAATAATGTGTTTGGAAATAGATGATCAGAGAAGTGTAGCAGATTAACTAAGTATATCGGTTGTTGAGCAGAAAGAGTACGGTATGTAACAGTAACTAATTTAATTTAATTCGATATACAACTGGAAACCAATACAACTGCTTTAGTAGCGGTGGTGATGGTAAGTAACGATTATTGCGTTAGAGTCAACATTCATATATAGTAAGTCGTTTGCTGGCCACGCGCACAATGTTACACAGATGAACCCTACATTGAGATTAGTTTACATCCTTTTATACAATTTAGTCCTTTACACTGCTTCAGTTCACTAAACAATAACTGCATGATAAACCACAACATAGTAATTCCAGTGGTATTATCAGTAATCTCATCAACAATGTTCGTCGAATATATATGAATGCTTTTTGTGTTCAAACCTCTTAAAAAACTTGTCTCGTTTAAGTAGAGTCTACTATCACAAGGTAAAAGCCACGTCAATCTTAATTTCGAGAGAGTTGATTCACCGCACACCCACAAGTCATTATGTTTAGATTTCCAACATATCCCAGGACCCACTTTACATATTAAAATAAAATATTAGTCAACTCGTATTATTGATAGATAATAGTCGATTCACAGATTTGCATAGAACATAATGTGTGCATATGTGCGCACTTGTGTGACTGCGTGTGGCGTGCGTGCGTGCATGTGTGTATGCGTGCGTGTATGTTCATTATAACAAGTGCAAAGACGTATTTACCCATTTTTAGCAAAGTTTGCCCAGTATGACATCACTGCTCGCGCAAACGTCTCCTCTTTCCGAGTGTAGCCCCTTGATGCGTTCATCGGCATCCCAAACACCCACTGCAACAGTATCAATACACCAAACTGTATCAAGAGCATCAATACACCAAACTGTATCAAGAGTATCAATACACCAAACTGTATCAAGAGTATCAATACACCAAACTGTATCAAGAGTATCAATACACCAAACTGTATCAAGAACATCAATACACCAACTGTATCAAGAGTATCATTACACCAAACTGTATCAAGAGTATCAATACACCAACTGTATCAAGAGCATCAATACACCAACTGTATCAAGAGTATCAATACACCAAACTGTATCAAGAGTATCAATACACCAACTGTATCAAGAGCATCAATACACCAACTGTATCAAGAGTATCAATACACCAACTGTATCAAGAGCATCAATACACCAAACTGTATCAAGAGTATCAATACACCAAACTGTATCAAGAGTATCAATACACCAAACTGTATCAAGAGTATCAATACACCAAACTGTATCAAGAGCATCAATACACCAAACTGTATCAAGAGTATCAATACACCAAACTGTATCAAGAGTATCAATACACCAAACTGTATCAAGAGTATCAATACACCAAACTGTATCAAGAGCATCAATACACCAACTGTATCAAGAGTATCAATACACCAAACTGTATCAAGAGTATCAATACACCAAACTGTATCAAGAGTATCAATACACCAACTGTATCAAGAGTATCAATACACCAAACTGTATCAAGAGTATCAATACACCAAACTGTATCAAGAGCATCAATACACCAACTGTATCAAGAGTATCAATACACCAAACTGTATCAAGAGTATCAATACACCAAACTGTATCAAGAGCATCAATACACCAAACTGTATCAAGAGTATCAATACACCAACTGTATCAAGAGCATCAATACACCAACTGTATCAAGAGTATCAATACACCAAACTGTATCAAGAGTATCAATACACCAAACTGTATCAAGAGCATCAATACACCAAACTGTATCAAGAGTATCAATACACCAACTGTATCAAGAGCATCAATACACCAAACTGTATCAAGAGTATCAATACACCAAACTGTATCAAGAGTATCAATACACCAAACTGTATCAAGAGTATCAATACACCAAACTGTATCAAGAGTATCAATACACCAAACTGTATCAAGAGTATCAATACACCAAACTGTATCAAGAGTATCAATACACCAAACTGTATCAAGAGCATCAATACACCAAACTGTATCAAGAGTATCAATACACCAACTGTATCAAGAGTATCAATACACCAAACTGTATCAAGAGCATCAATACACCAAACTGTATCAAGAGTATCAATACACCAAACTGTATCAAGAGTATCAATACACCAACTGTATCAAGAGTATCAATACACCAAACTGTATCAAGAGTATCAATACACCAAACTGTATCAAGAGTATCAATACACCAAACTGTATCAAGAGTATCAATACACCAAAATGTATCAAGAGTATCAATACACCAAACTGTATCAAGAGTATCAATACACCAAACTGTATCAAGAGTATCAATACACCAAACTGTATCAAGAGTATCAATACACCAAACTGTATCAAGAGTATCAATACACCAAACTGTATCAAGAGTATCAATACACCAAACTGTATCAAGAGTATCAATACACCAAACTGTATCAAGAGTATCAATACACCAAACTGTATCAAGAGTATCAATACACCAAACTGTATCAAGAGTCATCAATACACCAAACTGTATCAAGAGTATCAATACACCAAACTGTATCAAGAGTATCAATACACCAAACTGTATCAAGAGTATCAATACACCAAACTGTATCAAGAGTATCAATACACCAAACTGTATCAAGAGTATCAATACACCAAACTGTATCAAGAGTATCAATACACCAAACTGTATCAAGAGTATCAATACACCAACTGTATCAAGAGTATCAATACACCAAACTGTATCAAGAGTATCAATACACCAAACTGTATCAAGAGTATCAATACACCAAATGTATCAAGAGTATCAATACACCAAACTGTATCAAGAGTATCAATACACCAAACTGTATCAAGAGTATCAATACACCAAACTGTATCAAGAGTATCAATACACCAAACTGTATCAAGAGTATCAATACACCAAACTGTATCAAGATATCAATACACCAACTGTATCAAGAGTATCAATACACCAAACTGTATCAAGAATCAATACACCAACTGTATCAAGAGTATCAATACACAAACTGTATCAAGAGTATCAATACACCAAACTGTATCAAGAGTATCAATACACCAAACTGTATCAAGAGTATCAATACACCAAACTGTATCAAGAGCATCAATACACCAACTGTATCAAGAGTATCAATACACCAAACTGTATCAAGAGTATCAATACACCAAACTGTATCAAGAGTATCAATACACCAAACTGTATCAAGAGCATCAATACACCAAACTGTATCAAGAGTATCAATACACCAACTGTATCAAGAGCATCAATACACCAAACTGTATCAAGAGTATCAATACACCAAACTGTAACATCGAAATTCGTCAACCCAGACACAAGCAGATTAGTGTTACTTGTAGAGCCTAAATACAAAGTCTCGCACTCGGAGACGCAATATACCAATCTTTAAGCGCGATATCGTAAACGGGGTTTGTCTATGCTATACAAAATATGTGATAAATTTCATTGGTAAAATATTTCAAGAATGTTTACATTTTAAAATGGATGTTTGTTTATAAATTATATTACGAATATTTACATTTTAGAATTGATCTTTGCTCATAAATGTACGTTTGAGGCAGAAAAGTCATACAACACAAAGACACTTTATTAACACGAGGGTGCCAGTTCCTGGGTTACATTTTTCATTTATTATAGCGTTCTTATGGCATCTTGAAGGTCTACTGCCTGGCAATTTGTGTTTAAGTTACTTTATTAAGCTCGGAACAAGGTTGCCCTTTTGAAAGTTTCCACCTGCATCACGTTTAAATAGTAAACAAAACATCCAGTTTCAAAACAAATATGGCGATAATGCCGAAGTGAGCAGAGTTAACTGCAATAGGCTTTGATGTTTAACTTTACCACGTTCTAGACAGCTACAAATTATTGTCAATTCTGAGTTGAAGAGCTGGCACCCTCCCTTTAAATCTGCATTGTATAACGAATCATACGGCGTATGGTATACATGGACCTACCTGTATCTCGGCACCGTGGATAACACCCATCCACGGCGGCCACACCTCCGTCGTCGCGCGGTAGGCGAGATAGTAGAAGTAGGTCGGTGCTCCCGTGTCGGCGAGCGTCGTCGCCATCTCCCAGGTTGGGCACGTGAAGCTCCTGTCCCCACACACATCCCCGAGCGCGTCCCTGAAGGCGGCCGCCCGGCCTCGGTCGTCCGTCGGCCGGTATAGCTGCTTCAGTTGAGCCCGCGTCTCCTCCGACAGATCCCAGGCGATGACGTCGACGCCGCGTTTGAAGGTCGTTCGGTTCTGCAGACTCGGTCCGTCCTTCGTGAAGCCATCTAGCACGTAGAGGATCCAGAAGGTTCCCTCGTTCTTGTTGACGCCGAGGAGCGACTCCTTGTGCTGGAAGCGGCCCGCCTTCATCAGGCTGTACGGCGTGTCGGTGAGGAACCGACCATCGACCGTCGGAGCCCACGGGAAGACCATGAAGCGGGAGTCGACCCACTCGGCGCTCTGGATGACGTCGACGGGCAGCGCGCGCAGACAGCGCAATATGGCGTCGGCGTCGTCGTCACGTGAACAGTTGACGCCGCGCAGGAACGCGCGCGAGCGGTTACGTGCCTGCAGCGATGTCATGAACGACCAATGGGAGTCCGGAGAGCCGCTCTCATAGATGGCGCGTCGGAAGAGCGGCTGGCTGCGGGCCGACATGAGGTGGAGACCGGCGCTCGACGCTCCTGAACTCTCGCCGAACAGTGTCACGCGGTCCTGGATCGCCGCCAAACGCCTCGATGTTGTCTCGCACCCACTCAAGGGCCATCACCTGGTCCAGCATGCCGAAGTTTCCTGCATTCACACAAGTGAATTACACGTTAAAGGGATACTCCAATCAGTGAGAGATTCATACCATTTACATACATCTGTATACTATGTTGGTTGTGCATAGTAATTGTGCACAAAGATCGTTAATAAACAATTAATTATAGTATAATTGTATCAGAAACACTCCATGTTGGATTCAGGGTGCTGTCATCTGGAGGCTTATGCGCCAGTGACGTAAACCGTTTACGTTCACTGGCGCATGCACTTTCGAACATCCTATGTCTGTCCAATGGTATTTGATGTATCCAGTACATCGCGGATTGCTTACGTCACAATCACAATTATTAGCGAAGATTCCGCCAATCCTTGCCTTTTTCAACAATGCGCCAGTGACGTAAACGATTTCGCTTACGACACTGGCGCATAAGTCTCAAGATGGCAGCGCCCTGAATCCAAGATAGCATATCTGTATCTGTATTTGTAACTGGCAATGGTGGGTCGTCTGACTTTTTTTTAATGTTGGATTAAATTAGTTTGATACCATTAAACTACAACTAATTCTTTATTAACGATCTTTCTGCACAGTTACTAGGCACAACCAACTTAGTATACATATATAAAAGTTAATACTGTGAACATCTCTCTGACTGGAGTATCCCTTTAAGAATCACCGCATTCAAAGGAACATAATAACATGATAAATATACACCCGGAGGCGCTGCATATAGACCCTAGTTCATAAGTTATCCCAGAAGCAGAATTGCTTAACATAAGCACTCTGTTCTTTATTCACCAAATATATATGCCTCAATATATTAGGACTGTTACATGATCCGGTGTCGTGGTCCCAGATTCGGCCAGGCACAGATTCGGCATGAATCTGCCGAGTCTAGGACTGCGATGGTAACGGGCCACGCTTTTCCGTTGTTACTAACCTAGTTTCCGTTAGTAATGCATCAAGCATTTCAATATGATTGTTATATGCAAATCGTAAATACAAAATACACGCGCTGTGAGGAAACTGGGCCCGGACGTGCCATATGCCACCAACGCTCCGTCAGTGTAGTTTTGCCGAAACTGGGCCCACGTCATCGAGCCTTCCGCTGGTATATGTTCAACAGTTTGGAGGAGAAATGGCAGATCTATAATTGATTTCCATCGATCCACAAACAGTACTTCGTTCTTGGTCCGGTGCATTTGAGACTTCTGGAGGCTGAAACACTACAGGCACTTCAGCGATACTTGAAGATGCACATATGGTCACGACCAACAACTCATTGATACAATCGTCAACCGCAGCCACAGATCGATGTAATCCACACTATGTATGACCTCTGACTGACTGACTGACTGACTGACTGACTGACTGACTGACGGACGGACGGACGGACGGACGGACGGACGGACGGACGGACGGACGGACGGACGGACGGACGGACGGACGGACGGACGGACGGACGGACGGACGGACGGACGGACGGACGGACGGACGGACGGACGGACGGACGGACGGACGGACGGACGGACGGACGGACGGACGGACGACGACGGACGAGAGGACGACGACAGGACGACGGACGACGGACGACGGACGACGGACTGACGGACGACGGACGACGGACGACGGACTGACGGACGACGGACGACGGACGACGAGACGACGACGACGACGGACGACGGACGGACGAACGACGACGGACGACGGACGAGGACGACGGACGACGGACGACGGACTGACGGACGACGGACGACGGACGACGGACGACGGACGACGGACGACGGACGACGGACGACGGACGACGGACTGACGACGACGACTGACGGACTGACGGACGACGGACTGACGGACGACGGACGACGGACGACGGACGCGACGGACGACGGACGACGGACGACGGACGACGGACGACGAGACGGACGGACGGACGGACGGACGGACGACGGACGGACGGACAGACGGACGACGACGACGGACGGACGGACGGACGGACGGACGACGACGACGGACGGACGGACGGACGGACGGACGGACGGACGGACGGACGAGACGACGGACGGACGGACGGACGGACGGACGGACGGACGGACGGACGGACGGACGGACGGACGGACGGACGGACGGACGGACGGACGACGGACGGACGGACGGACGGACGGACGGACGGACGGACGGACGGACGGACGAGACGGACGACGGACGACGGACGGACGGACGGACGACGACGACGACGACGGACGACGACGACGGACGGACGACGACGGACGGACGACGGACGGACGTGACTGACTGACTGACTGACTGACTGACTGACTGACTGACTGACTGACTGACTGACTGACTGACTGACTGACTGACTGACTGACTGACTGACTGACTGACTGACTGACTGACTGACTGACTGACGACATGGACTGATCTGACAATGAATGGACGACGACAATGAATGGCGACGAAATAAAATCGGTAGGTGTTAAATTCAGTTTGTTAGGTACCTCTGTTGTGTTTCTGCTCACCTTTAATTTTCCCATCGCCTGTGCTCAGAAATCCGAATGTCCCGACGCGGTAGTTGGGTGCCACCACGATTACGTCACCGTGTGCTGCCAAGGCTTTGCCATCGTACACCCACAATGCATTGCTTCCGCTGTAGAACCCGCCGCCGTAAATCCACACCTGCCATGTGACGTCAAAATACTGGCGTCAAATATGGCAACATACTCGCTATCTTCACGGAATTTTGGCTTATACATTTCAAGTTACATCAACTGAAAAAAGTTCACACCCTAATAGTTATTGCTAACCATCGCAAAGCGAGAATATAATATTATGTCAATAATATAATATTGTTTGGCAAAGTAACTTTACAGTAAAATCGCACACGAAGCCATTATGTTTAAATATATAGTTTGTGTTGTTCTAAATTTATTATGCATTCTACTGTTGTGTCAATGGCTAATGCTACACATTTACAATTGAAATACTGAAACTTTCTTGATAGGGTTTATTTCGGGAAAAGAAGTACATATTTTATTGGAATAATATTTATAAGTAAATGTGGCCTTGGTATACTTCGATATTAATGATAGTACAACAACATAAAATCCTTGTACATTCACTCGTGTTTCTATGCTGCCATGACATATACCGGTTTGTCACTACGGAGACACGTCCAATGCCTACCATGACGGCCTTCTTGCCGCTGGAGCGTGGCGTCCAGACGTTCAGGTATAGACAATCTTCTCTCAGGTCGTTCGGGGCGTTCCACATGGCTGACCCCGCGAACGACCCAAACGTCTCGTCCAGGAACTGGATGCATGAGTACTTGTGGTCGGTCGCCTCGTACGGGTCTGTGTGCACCACACAACTGACCTGTTACGTTTCTGTGTCATACGTGTCTAGTTCGTCTACATGTACGCGCGCAGTCACATATGTCAACAATTGCCAGAACCAAAGTAACGGATGATTTGGATGTGGTTAATATGGTTCCATTTATACTTTGCTTTCAGCCCAAGTCAAACCAATCGGGCGATCAACGTATTACCATTAAAACTACTAAAACATTATTATCATTACAAAAAACGATCCGGATTTCATCACCAAAATTAATTTGGGCAATTATTGTTTCAAACTTCAGTTAACAATTGTTTGCCTGTAGAGTACATTGAACCTGGAACTACCGCAGCCTTTTCGAGGATGAATGTTTTGAACTTACTAATCCAGCAAATGGCATGCGTAAATTGATTGTCATTTACCCAACGACAGGATCACCATATCTTAACATTGGTGACATGTGTGTTTGTTAGATCACCTTATTTCGCGATCAGGAAGACAAAACTTAGTAATGATTACGATGCCTCTATGAAAGTCAGTTTTCCCCAATACGATGCACCGAATGTGGAGCTATATGCGGCAACGTTGGTTGACGTACCAGACGGTAGTTTGTCGAGTCTCACGGGGTCATGGTATCGCAAGTCACCCACGGGCGGCTGGGCAAATGGTACGCCCAGGTATTCGTTGACCTTTGACCCCTGGGGCGCCGGAACTACCCGCCCCCTCACGACGCCTGCCGTTGTTTTCACTTCCGGTAAATGACGGTCTGCAAACAGAATGGCCGTCGGTAAACACGTGACAGAGAACAACAACATTTAGACACAGAGCTTGGTCGAAATAGAAGGATATTTTTTAAATAAAGTTTGCAAAGTGTGTATTTGTGCATGCTTGCATGTGTACGTGCGACGTCACTGCGTGTGTCTGCCTGTCTGCGCGCGTGCCTGGGTGTGAAGGAGCGTACATGTGCGCATGCGTGTATGCAATTATGCGGGTGGAATGTATGTGATATTTCATAATTATGATTTATAATTGTGTTATTTAAAAACTGATCATAACGTCAACATTCGTTTAAGACTTGTTTATTCCTATAAACAAAATTCATAAAACTAGTTTTAAGTATTTTTTTCAAAATCATTTAATCGCGTTGTAATTAAAATAACACCTATGTTCCACATAGGCATGAAATACCGTTTTTGTGATCGCAGAACGTTCTAATAGTCTTCTTATTTATCTTACTGTTTTATTGACTTTCCTTTAATTATAAGCAACGTTTCGAGTTTCCGTCTAACAGGTGTACCCGCGAAGCTTTTCCCAATCCGCGACTATTTTAGTTTCGACAGACCCAGCGTATACAAAATAACTAAAAATGGCAAAACAGGCGCAACACACTCGAGCTATTTTTGAGATATGTGAATCCGATTCGCTTTAAATGTGTGTTTTTGTAATGTATTATGCATGATTAGTGTCAACACTTAATTTAATATTATAGTTATTTATATAACATTTTATCAATCTTTCACATTCAATTTGACTTACTAATCAATCTACGGCTTTTCGACAAGTGACACGCATGTCTCTTTCAGGCGACTATCGAACGGTGGCGCCGCGTCACGGAATCTATACAATGCAGACTAGCCGTAAAACGCCAATACGGTGTACCATAGAATCCGACTCGGTATCGTAGTCGTTAAGTTTCACGCGGGATTTCCCTGTTCTATAGTTCAGACTTCACATCACACTTTTATATGTTGATTAAAGGTGCAAGTGCCACTAGAACGACTATACCTTCACGCTGGTCGTCGCGACATAAGTGTAAGTAAATGAACATCAAAACAACCGCGCACACAACGACGGCGACACTGACAACGTCCCGTCGAGACATGCCCGGGGCCGCGCGCTGCTTCAATGAGCAGAAGCTGGAGTAATGTCGTTGTGGCATTAACAAGTATCCGGGTGACGTTTCCGCGCAAGCACGAAGTCCGTCGTTGTCTTTAGCTACCATTAAACTACGTTCACGCTTCCCGCTGACTCTCATATTAAATACATTTAATCTGATATAAATCGGCCACTATATGAGCAAAACGATTATATATATTTATCATTTGTCGCAAATTAACACGAGGTAAACCAGTTTTGAAGCATGTTTTGATAGCAAGCGCAAATCACGTTACTGCAGTGTATCATAATCCGTGACAGTGATTTAATCAAACGTAATATTTTAATGTATTGAACGTAATTTTAAAGCGACGATTCACATGAATCGCCACATGTGAGTTAACGAACAGCTCATGGCATATGTATACCTTAATCGCTGCACATTAATGATTTTATATTTATCGCGCATGCGGGAAAATGTAAGCGCGACAACGTGGGTAGCGCTTGTTACTGAGTTTGTGCACGAATATGTATGAGAATGAACGCGCATATTAGGGTGCATGTTGGTTTGTGTGTGTGTGTGTGTGTGTGTGTGTGTGTGTGTGTGTGTGTGTGTGTGTGCGTGCGTGCGTGCCTGCGCGCGTGCGTGTTGCGTGCGCGCGCGCGCGTGCGTGTGTTACTGTTTCACTGTCTCAGTATTGTCTAATAACATTTCCATTCGATGACAGCGGACGACAATCTGAAGGTCATACTTACTACGTACTGGTAAAGAAAATAATGAGAACACTAACTATAATACTAACAATATTCTCTAATGCGTCATTTCGAATAAAATGTGAAACACTTGTTTTCACTGTGAATTGTGATCCAGGACCCCTCGCACCCCTCCAATAACGAAAACAGGCGATTAAGCTACAACGAGAGAGCCCATCAATATATTTCAAGCAAACAGTTTCCCGTTCTTCTGCGGGCGAGTGACCAAATTGCCAGTGATCGATCTACACATTGGTTATGACACAACGCGGACGCCGCCGCCACGGGAGTCACCGACTTGTCTCGCATGACGGCTCGGCGGGCAGCTACTGCAGCGCCCCGGGGTGAACTACGACGGGACTGATGACGACGCCTGAGGCGACCTAGTGGAGATTACAACATCAATGCTTGTGCTTACCGCGAGTGAAGACGAAGACAAGTGCGGCTGTCGTGGCGGCGAACGTCAGGAAGACGACGACACCGAGCCCGGCGTGGCACCTTTTCGAGACGGCGCGATGCTTCGGTGTCATGACCACCCTGAAGACGACGGAGCAAGAACGAGATGACCCAGGGACTAGAGACAAGCGGCCGACGCCGACGCTATCACACGCCGTATGCGATTGAGGGCTTTAAATAAGTCGCTATTTTTATGTGTTCACCTCGTTTAGGGCCTGCAGACTGTAGAGCACCTGGCGGATCCGACACATGCACCTGAAATACACGTCGACACCTGTTCCGCTACACGGCGACGTCGATCTCAGTGGCCGACTACGTAGCGTAGTACCAGGTACAGTGACGCCTTTGTGGAACACCCAGGCATGTTATTTAGTGTGTCACCCGTCACGGTTGACCTAGGATATGTGACAATTGATGTGTTACCTGGAGGTGAATAACCTTAATCCGTAACAGCGATCTTGAATATCTGAAAATTGTCACACCATGACGCGCCAGCGAGACATTGTCAGTGCTATCTCATGGCAATGTTTCCACCCTTAATATAAGGACTCTTTGTCTTCGTGAACGGATCCCATGATGTCTGTAAACTTGGGACTTTTTTGTGGCGATTTATTTGTTCTCGGGTGTATGAATCTAATCTGATGTGGGTGACATTGCGTGGATGACACCGAATGTGTTTGAACCCTGCGTGTTTAACAAAACGTGATATTTAATTGATTCACAATATAGGATCCTACACCCCTTAGTGACAACATCATATGGAGGGTTTGAAAACAGACAATGTACAATGGACGTTTCGAGATAATGTAATAACCAACTACAAAACTTCTTGTAGATTGTATAAAGAAATATGAATAATTTTGGTACCTACAACTACGCCTGTATTTAACGTTTGCGCCATTGTCTAATTCCTACAGCCATCCCAAATGTCGTCTGCGTAGAACTGTTTCATTTCATGTGCGAAGCAGAAACATGATTGCGGTAACAACCCTGCTGATTATTATAACTTGTTGACTGTTATTTGCGAACATAGGTTGGAATATCATATCATCATAATAGTCCTGGCGCTACCCTAAATACCCGTAGACATTTCTACTACCCTGGGTAGGTGGAATTTTCAAAAACTGGGCATAACATGGCAAAGGCAATTTTTTTCAAAATGGTGCCAAATTCAATATCCCGGTATCTTAATAAATACACCATGCAGAGCAATAATTGTATTGTGGTATGCGAATGTATGTTTTAGGGGCCCCGATTTCAAATATACAATTTATTGACTCCTCCGGCATTTATTTCCGCCATTTTTAAAGATGGCGGTCGTTAATACAAATATCAAACACTACGTCACCTAGAGCAATTATGTTTATGTTGTTGGGTAGCTTGGTAGATAGCTATATCAAAAATGTTTCACCTTCAACAACATAACAATTCGCGCCATTTTAAAGCTTATTATTTCTGTATTTAAGAAATACAGCATTGCTGTTCTTCTATCATCGCATCTTAAGTGTGTCATAAGGTCGAAGGGTGTAGCTGACGTACAGTGGAAACCTATTTGACCCACTGTTGATATTAATGATAAGTTTGAGACGAGTTCAACGCCGTACATGATATGTTCTCCATTATCGCTCAGTATACATGAAATCATATGGCAAGACCATCAATCGATCATCTGTGTTTAACCAAATGCCAATATAAGTTTGATTTAATCCATGCATGTTTGACAATTGTCATCACCAGAATACATTACAGATGGAAAGATGCGTGTCAAAAACATGTTTTTACACTTTATAGTCCGCGACCTTCAGGTCAGGACTACCGTCGACCTATTTAGATTATCAGTTACTGGGCAGTCAAATGATATTTTGAAATAGGTGATAATTGCACTTAACAACCACTTGATATATCTCCACTGTCACATCCCAAACGGTATCTGACCTAGTCTCACTTAACCGAACGGTCGACTGCGTAACTACGCTGAGAAGACAGTCTGGTAACTTTGCCGACTTTTGAATATTATCCGCGTGGGGCTAAGCAACGCCGCTGTGGCGGCCAGAACGTCGAGCGGTCCAGAACGTCGAAGGTTAGCGGTTCATGTCAAAGGTTAGCGGTTCATGGCAAAGGTTAGCGCGACGTTACGGTCCGACGGTCTGCAACGTCGAGCAGTCCAGAACGTCGTCCCACGTATGCACATGTGCGCTGAACTGTCGTAACCTCAGGTGACCGATCAACTTTGACCCCGTGCCAGAATGTCGAGACTGAGTTCATGACCCCCGCGGCGACTGTGTTACATAATAAATCATTTCTGCGCGCTGTAGCGACGACCTACTTTTCGACCCCCTACGTTGCACACTACAGTTTCCAGCGCGCACGTGTTCTTTCCATTTATCTGCACAACGACCACGATGACGAGATATACATTCCAGACTGGCTAGCTGCGGGCCGTAACGTCGCGCTAACCTTTGCCATGAACCGCTAACCTTTGACATGAACCGCTAACCTTCGACGTTCTGGACCGCTCGACGTTCTGGACCGCCATACCGCCACCTCACGGATACTGGTTAATCCTGCCGTAATTCCTATTTTATAAACAACAACAAATTTGTATTTCTAGTTATTGTATATTAGGATAAGTTTAATTTTGAATAGTTTTATAATACAGCTTTATCTGATAAAAGCGTCCCTACCCTAATCTGGGATAAGGCCGCCCTGACGGTTACATCGGCAGCTCATTAATTCTCTAGGCGGAATTGAGGGACTGAAGGCTGGGTAACCGAGGCTATATCAGACCTAGAAGTATTAATGAGGTGTCTGTTCACAATAAACAAAGGTTGCCTCATTGATTGAAGACATTTCTATTATATACCCACACCACACCATTATTTCAAACTAAAGTTTGTTTATTGTTTTAACATATTTCAGATGATTGAAAATAACCAAAGATACTTCACCTTCGGATTTCCAAGTATGTTCCTGCGTCTCCTAACCTTGAACAAAGTATTATTTGCCTAATGGGTAAGACATTCGAACCGCTTCATAGTGGGGAGACATGGCTGGAGACGTGTCAGTGACGTAGCAGATCTCAGAGAAGACATTGTTTACACAATATTAAGGATTCTGTGAACCTGGCTGTGCATTCAAGTATCACAATACGTATGCATGTTATAAACGATGCAGTGATATTTGGAATCTCCCGCCTATTTTGGAGGTTCCCGATGTAACTGGTGAATAAACAAACTACCAGAAGCAATCCACAGTCCTTACACACACAGCACAAGCTCTCCTATGCCAGGATCCTTGTTTATCCAGACTACATTGATTGTACCATATATGGGATTGGTAAGGTTCGGATAAAGTGGAAAAGAGTGAGGGATAAGTTCATACTTTGTAATCACGAAAATGCTGTGAACTTTCTGGATGCAATGAAATCTAAAACGATGACGCATTTGCTAGATGCGCAGACTTGAGTACGTCTGAAATGAAAGGGTATTTGCTGCTTTGTGTGTGTGTGTGTGCGTGTGCGTGTGCGTGTGCGTGTGCGTGTGCGTGTGAGTGTGTGTGTGTGTGTGTGTGTGGTGTGGTGTGTGTGTGTGTGTGTGAGAGAGAGTGTGTGTGTGTGTGTGTGTGAATATGTTCACTTGTCAAAACAGAAACAAAATATGGTTATCAAAATAAGCCTAAACACGATTTGTTCGTGGAAGCTTTGTCTTATTTAGATCCACTGATCAAAGATGGCTATGGGTTGACAGTTACTGAAATTAAGGATTTTGTGTCCAGGTTAGCAGAGATTTGTGATCCTGAGTTATACAAAAGAGCATTTTAAGATACGTATATTGGACAACTATGGTGATACGATTCAGTTCTGTCCTAGATATCGAGTCAATGTGTCCATGAAAGATGCTTTACATCAGATATTAGCTTCGAAAATATTGCAGCAAAGATGAGAGAAATTAATGTTGTTAAGTGGTGTTCAGAGATTCTCAGACGTTGACAGGCGTCTTTTTTGCACCCTTGAACGTTTGGTAGTACACGATTTGGTAAAAACAACTGAGTTGAGTTTGCGGATCAATCACGGCACACTATATGTCTGTAGTACTCTCTTCGGGGCCAACGTCGTCACCATGCGTCACGTCATCGTCACCACCCACAAGCATCGTACTCATCATTTCCATTTTTAATATTCGGGATCGTTTAAGGCCAAAGAGCGAGGCAAAGAAAATGACCAACACACGATTTGAAATCAACTTTCTTCAAAAGCTTCTCTGAGAATCTCCCTTTTCTACTGCTCGATTAATATGGCAGAACTCAGTCTTATCACCACAGTTGTCCAATAAACGTTTCTTTACATCTTCGTTGTATAACTCAATATCATAATTCTCTGCTAAACTGGACATGAAATCCTTAGTTTCAGTAACTGTCAACCCACAGCCATCTTTGTTCAGTGGATATGAAACAAAGCTGCCACGAAACGTTTGGCTTAGTTTGAGGAGGACCATATTTTGTTTCTGACTGTTTTGACAAATGACCATATTGCATGAAACAAGTATTATGACAATAATATATATCAACAGCAAACGCACTTTCAGGCGTATTCAAGTATGTGCATCTAACAAATGCGTCATCTTCTTTTTAAATCGCATTGCATCTAGAACATTTTCGTTTGTATCATGCATGCGTATTGTGATACTTGAAGTCAGGTCCGATAATCCTAATTATTTTGTGGACAATGGCATATTTGAGCTTTGCTACGTTACCGACACGTTATAATGCACACATGGATAACTGCTGTTGCGTTTAAATTAGTATTCCATTAACGGAATTATAGTTCTGTTAAGGGTAGTATAGATTTAGTTTGTTAACACAATTTTAAGAAACCGTATAGTAGCTTTTTATAGTACACACCAGAATCAAACGATATCACGTCGGTGGTTTCTTCGGGGAGGTTGTGTTGTAGCGCCGAGCCAGTCGTTATCAGCACTTGAACGAAACACAAATCTAACACGGAAGCGTCAGACGCTTGTCTAGAGACGCGGACGATCGATCCACATTAATGCGGGACTGGTCCGTATGTCTGCGAGACATTCCGCACTGATGTCTACTCATTTCGCGAGTTTGTTCCCTGTCGGCGAGTTACACCCTTTCCTTCCTTCCACTTATTTTTGACAAAGCAAGACTCAGTCCGGCGTTCGCACGGTTCCGCGGAAACACGACGCGGGGCGGCGGAGAAGAGATGACTGGGATGGCTGTTGCGAA
Organism: Ridgeia piscesae; assembly: GCA_025642075.2. NCBI lineage: Eukaryota > Metazoa > Annelida > Polychaeta > Sabellida > Siboglinidae > Ridgeia > Ridgeia piscesae. The sequence goes on along the minus strand of JAODUO010000309.1, from coordinate 357,180 downwards.
ATGGAATCAAGAAGCCCTTGAGAGTGTCTGGCCTAGCCGCGAGACACGGCGCAAGTTTGCAGCTGCTCGACTTCACGAGGATGGCTCAGCGACGTCGTAACTTCCGGGTCGTGTAAGATGACGAGAAATCGTGAAATGTCATCATCACTCCGGGACGGTGGTTGACATTCGTAAACCTTTGACAGTTTGATTGTGTAAGCGATGAATGTTTGCTCGCCTTTTTCCATTAATAAGTTTCAACAGATAAAAAATAAAACCATCGGGGGCAATTCAGAACAATTTGAGCAAGATTGCCATAAACCCTCACCCTTCAGATAGCACACAGATGGCATGTGCCCAAGGATGCCCTGAAAGTCTATCGGGCGCCTAAACTGTTCCGCCTTCTTCTGCTTGACTTGTTAACTGGGATGGTTAATTTCGGACGCAAAGTAATGTTAATTGGAGTTTAGAGAATGAGATTCCATCCTCGTGAGTGCACGACAGGTGTTTTAATTTCCCTGTGGAGAAATTTCACTTTCCCTGGAATAGACACCAGATAGAAGTTTTGAACTACCTGGGTGACTACGCCCATGCCTACGGCTAATTTAGTCTATTTTTGTATTTCCATTAAGTAACAACGTACATGTTACTGAGTCAAAACGACACTTCGGTCCCGACTGAGCAGGATGTAATTGTGAACACGGTGGGCCTGAAGGTAACTTTCACACACCGAGGAGTACGACTTCCGGTCCCTCGACCGCTCCCAGCGCTTTGCACTTCATTCCCCGTCTCACTTCGTTCCATCACCAAGTCGACACTATTCTTTCGTGAATGATACGTGTTTTACACAACGTAGTCGTGATTCTGATTAGCAGGTGTAGCACTGCTGCCAAGCACAGACGCGTGGAGCGACAGACGTGGCAGGTACAAGCGAGGGACGGTCTGTTGTTAGGACAGAGCACACGGGATCACCCGGTTCGAAAGCCCAAGCCTTCCTTCCGGTGGTTGCTTACATAACGGACAAGCCTGTCTGTGCTTACTTATGTAAAACGGACAAACCTGGAGGTGTTTGCTTACGTAACGGACAAGTCTGTCGGTGCGTACTTATGTAAAACGGACAAACCTGGAGATGTTTGCTTACGTAACGGACAAGTCTGTCGGTGCTTACTTATGTAAAACGGACAAACCTGGAGGTGTTTGCTTACGTAACGGACAAGTCTGTCGGTGCTTACTTATGTAAAACGGACAAACCTGGAGGTGTTTGCTTACGTAACGGACAAGTCTGTCGGTGCTTACTTATGTAAAACGGACAAACCTGGAGGTGTTTGCTTACGTAACGGACAAGTCTGTCGGTGCTTACTTATGTAAAACGGACAAACCTGGAGGTGTTTGCTTACGTAACGGACAAGTCTGTCGGTGCTTACTTATGTAAAACGGACAAACCTGGAGGTGTTTGCTTGCATATAAAGTAAACCGTAAAGTAAACCATTCATATGGAGATGATACAATTACTAGTATCTGCATTCACTGAATGTATTTTCTCAATTTCCGTCGAAAACGATTTGACATTATGCTTCCCCAACGTAATTCAATATGTAGTGGAACAAACAACTCAATGTAGAAAACTGCGAAAGTGTGTCTGGTGTGGAGGATCCAGTACAGATATCAAAACTGCCGCAATGGTGGTGTAACAGAAAAAATTAACTTTTCAGCAGAACAATCAGTCTTGTGCACGCAACACTGAACGAATGCGACACAGGCGCGCACATGCATGTACGCACACATATTCACACAGATACGCGCACACACGCAAGCACCATCGCACACATAACTGGTGCAAACTTTAACAACAATAGGCTTACGGAAGTGTTTATAGAAAAGCGGAAAACATCTTCAAGTTTTGTCGCAATTATATAAATAACAACAACAATGTTTATACATATTATGTGCAATAACAACAGGTATAATAATATTGTTTTCATCAATGTGGATCATTTTATAAAATAGAAGCAGGATTTTGAACAAACGGGAAAACCAGTTGTGTTATCTAAACGCTGTAAACCAGGGCCGTGCATGGCGGGATGACATGACCCAGGCGGGAAGACAAATGCATGTTCTTTACTATTATATATAACATCGTTGTGGGTGGCTACGTACACGCGTCAGCTGCTGACCAAGTTATCCACGGACGTCTTACACGAGAAAAAAAACACAACTTAGTCGGATATAAATACAAGCGACTACAAGACGCGACAAGAGTCGATATAGACCATAAACACTGGTACGGCCGCGCGGCGATGTATTCATACTTACTCCTTCACGCCTCCGTTGTACATATCGCTGTCGGGTTGTCGAGCCGTCTTCGTTGACCCCGTGACCTGGCCCTCGAGGTCAGTGTCCTGCAAGATAATAACACCTCATAATTTCTACTCAATACTATTATTTACGTATTTATTTGGAAACATTCATAAAGCGGTCTGTATCCGGTTTAAAAACCTTCAATCCATAAATATAAGCTAAAACATTAAGTTACATAAATAGGTTAATTAAAATAAGTTAAATAAATAACAATTCAATAAAATTAATAAGTTGAATACAATACTAAATTGACTTTATAAATTTGAGAGGCAAACATTAAAACATATTATTAACTAAGTTAAAACAAGTATAAATAGTCAACTTCATTTAAATGTCACTTCATCCAGTCACACAGTGTCCTAAAACGCTAATGCGGAAGAGATGTGTCTTTAAATGTTGCCACTCAGTCAGCATCTCTAACAGCAGGGGGCAAATTGTTCCAAAATGACCTCGTTGGAATATTTCAGATAGGCCTACACTTCTATAAAAATAGACATTGGAGAACATCACAAGTTAACTTCTGTTGATGCGTTGCAAAAGTCTCAGATTTGGCTGAAATTTAAGTTGTCTTCCTCATGTCTTTATAATCTACAAGTTTTTTATTATAGTTATAACGTAGACTGATCGCGCGCGCCTGTGTGTGTGTGTGCGTGCGTGCGTGCGTGCCGGCCGGACCGACGGTGCGTGTGAACTTTCAACGACTCGTATACCACTGCTTTGCTTTATATAAACAGCAATGCCTTTATTTCTCTCTTGGCTAAGATTGTTAGGGTCCGTTACACATTTCTGCGATGGTTCCGAACTACTTGGGCGATCCGCCATTTAGTTAGGGACGATTTACGCAAGTTCGTTTAAAAATAGAATCACATTTACGTCATAGCATACGTTGTACGAATAGTTTTCTTCGGGAAACCGTCTTTTCTATCAGTCTGTGTGCCGGGTCTCTATGTAACGGCAGCCGAAGGGTGGGCATTTCTGCCAGTGTTGTTACTACTCGAATAGACTCTAGCAGTGTTGAAGGTACGCTTAGAGTCTACTGCCTACCAAATGGTGTTTACTTAATATGCCAAAAAAAGATGTTCGCAATTTGGACATTTCGATTACACAAATGTATGCTAAAGACAGCAATCACAGTGTTCACAAATGTATGTTAAAGACGGCAATCACAGTGTTCACAAATGTATGTTAAAGACAGCAGTCACTCACAGTGTTCACAAATGTATGCTAAAGACAGCAATCACAGTGTTCACAAATGTATGCTAAAGACAGCAGTCACAGTGTTCACAAATGTATGCTAAAGACAGCAGTCACTCACAGTGTTCACAAATGTATGCTAAAGACAGCAGTCACAGTGTTCACAAATGTATGCTAAAGACAGCAGTCACAGTGTTCACAAATGTATGCTAAAGACAGCAATCGTAGTGTTCACAAATGTATGCTAAAGACAGCAATCACAGTGTTCACAAATGTATGCTAAAGACAGCAGTACAGTGTTCACAAATGTATGCTAAAGACAGCAGTCACAGTGTTCACAAATGTATGCTAAAGACAGCAGTCACAGTGTTCACAAATGTATGCTAAAGACAGCAGTCACAGTGTTCACAAATGTATGCTAAAGACAGCAGTCACAGTGTTCACAAATGTATGCTAACGACAGCAGTCACTCACAGTATTCACAAATGTATGCTAAAGACAGCAGTCACAGTGTTCACAAATGTATGCTAAAGACAGCAATCGTAGTGTTCACAAATGTATGCTAAAGACAGCAGTCACAGTGTTCACAAATGTATGCTAAAGACAGCAGTCACAGTGTTCACAAATGTATGCTAAAGACAGCAGTCACAGTGTTCACAAATGTATGCTAAAGACAGCAGTCACAGTGTTCACAAATGTATGCTAAAGACAGCAGTCACAGTGTTCACAAATGTATGCTAAAGACAGCAGTCCAGTGTTCACAAATGTATGCTAACGACAGCAGTCATCAGTTTCACAAATGTATGCTAAAGACAGCAGTCACAGTGTTCACAAATGTATGCTAAAGACAGCATCTAGTGTTCACAAATGTATGCTAAAGACAGCAGTCACAGTGTTCACAAATGTATGCTAAAGACAGCAGTCACTCACAGTGTTCACAAATGTATGCTAAAGACAGCAGTCACAGTGTTCACAAATGTATGCTAAAGACAGCAATCACAGTGTTCACAAATGTATGCTAAAGACAGCAGTCACAGTGTTCACAAATGTATGCTAAAGACAGCAGTCACAGTGTTCACAAATGTATGCTAAAGACAGCAGTCACTCACAGTGTTCACAAATGTATGCTAAAGACAGCAGTCACAGTGTTCACAAATGTATGCTAAAGACAGCAGTCACAGTGTTCACAAATGTATGCTAAAGACAGCAGTCACTCACAGTGTTCACAAATGTATGCTAAAGACAGCAGTCACAGTGTTCACAAATGTATGCTAAAGACAGCAGTCACTAAGTGTTCACAAATGTATGCTAAAGACAGCAGTCACAGTGTTCACAAATGTATGCTAAAGACAGCAATCATAGTGTTCACAAATGTATGCTAAAGACAGCAGTCACAGTGTTCACAAATGTATGCTAAAGACAGCAGTCACAGTGTTCACAAATGTATGCTAAAGACAGCAGTCACAGTGTTCACAAATGTATGCTAAAGACAGCAGTCACAGTGTTCACAAATGTATGCTAAAGACAGCAGTCACAGTGTTCACAAATGTATGCTAAAGACAGCAGTCACAGTGTTCACAAATGTATGCTAAAGACAGCAGTCACAGTGTTCACAAATGTATGCTAAAGACAGCAGTCACAGTGTTCACAAATGTATGCTAAAGACAGCAGTCACAGTGTTCACAAATGTATGCTAAAGACAGCAGTCACAGTGTTCACAAATGTATGCTAAAGACAGCAGTCACAGTGTTCACAAATGTATGCTAAAGACAGAAAGTCACAGTGTTCACAAATGTATGCTAAAGACAGCAGATCACAGTGTTCACAAATGTATGCTAAAGACAGCAATCACAGTGTTCACAAATGTATGCTAAAGACAGCAGTCACAGTGTTCACAAATGTATGCTAAAGACAGCAGTCACAGTGTTCACAAATGTATGCTAAAGACAGCAGTCACAGTGTTCACAAATGTATGCAAACGCATCACAGTGTTCACAAATGTATGCTAAAGACAGCAGTCACAGTGTTCACAAATGTATGCTAAAGACAGCAGTCACAGTGTTCACAAATGTATGCTAAAGACAGCAATCACAGTGTTCACAAATGTATGCTAAAGACAGCAGATCACAGTGTTCACAAATGTATGCTAAAGACAGCAGTCACAGTGTTCACAAATGTATGCTAAAGACAGCAGTCACAGTGTTCACAAATGTATGCTAAAGACAGCAATCACAGTGTTCACAAATGTATGCTAAAGACAGCAGTCACAGTGTTCACAAATGTATGCTAAAGACAGCAGTCACAGTGTTCACAAATGTATGCTAAAGACAGCAATCGCAGTGTTCACAAATGTATGCTAAAGACAGCAGTCACAGTGTTCACAAATGTATGCTAAAGACAGCAGTCACAGTGTTCACAAATGTATGCTAAAGACAGCATCTAGTGTTCCCAAAGGTATGCTAAAGACAGCAGTCACAGTGTTCACAAAGTATGCTAAAGACAGCAATCCTAGTGTTCACAAATGTATGCTAAAGACAGCAGTCACTCACAGTGTTCACAAATGTATGCTAACGACAGCAGTCACAGTGTTCACAAATGTATGCTAAAGACAGCAATCGTAGTGTTCACAAAGGTATGCTAAAGACAGCAGTCACAGTGTTCACAAATGTATGCTAAAGACAGCATGTAGTGTTCACAAATGTATGCTAAAGACAGCAGTCACAGTGTTCACAAAGGTATGCTAAAGACAGCAGTCACAGTGTTCACAAATGTATGCTAAAGACAGCAATCGAGTGTTCACAAAGTATGCTAAAGACAGCAGTCACAGTGTTCACAAATGTATGCTAAAGACAGCATCCAGTGTTCACAAATGTATGCTAAAGACAGCATCGAGTGTTCACAAATGTATGCTAAAGACAGCAGTCACAGTGTTCACAAAGGTATGCTAAAGACAGCAGTCACAGTGTTCACAAATGTATGCTAAAGACAGCAGTCACAGTGTTCACAAATGTATGCTAAAGACAGCAATCGTAGTGTTCACAAAGGTATGCTAAAGACAGCAGTCACAGTGTTCACAAAGGTATGCTAAAGACAGCAGTCACAGTGTTCACAAATGTATGCTAAAGACAGCAGTCACAGTGTTCACAAATGTATGCTAAAGACAGCAATCCAGTGTTCACAAATGTATGCTAAAGACAGCAGTCACTCACAGTGTTCACAAATGTATGCTAAAGACAGCAATCGCAGTGTTCACAAATGTATGCTAAAGACAGCACTCACATTGCACAGACGCTATGCTGGCAATATGGCGAGCGCTGAATGTTTGACGCATTTATTGTATTCCCACATTCAAGAAAACTCAACTAGCGAACATCCTGCATATAATGACCATCCTGGCTGAATACTTCGGCACAGATAACCTCGTTTTAAAGCGTTGTAGTCACTTATTAGGATGACACCACCAACTCGCTAATGATCTGTAGATGTGGGTGCTGTGAGAGATACGTATTCAAGATTGTTGAGTACAAGTGTGTTTGATTGCGCACATGAATGACTAAGTGGATACAGCTTTCTGCTTCGACGGCATCCTTAGACGTCGGAGCATGTTGAATGTGGAGGGATGAGGATCACCTAAAGCCTTCATCTACATCCCACTAGCCTCCCAAAAAACTCCAACTGTGCTTCTCTTCACACTAACGGAAACATCCGACTACACTCCTTGCCGAAATATCGAACGGTAAAATCTATCAAAACGTTTGGTGGCTCTGCCTCAAAGTTCCTCAGTTCCGACGTCTATGACAGGTGAAGCAAATTGCGCGTGACAAGTACAAATGGTGGAACAGAAGATAGGTGTTTGATTTGAAACAATACTCTGGACCCGTGTCTTAATAATGGATCGTCGGAATTGAGTCTTGATTGGTGATGCTTTCTGCAGGTGTGTCCCACGGTGCCGGTGACATTTGCCGAGAAAGCGAGAAGATCGTCAAAAGGTCAAGGGCTGGTCGAGGCACTCTCGACTGTCCGGTGCTGAATGCGATGAAAGGCCGGCGATAAGTCGACACATTACATCTGATCGGTCTCTTCATCAAGTCTCCTAATGGGATAACAATACGTCGTCGCCGTCAACATCCCCAGGGTTGAGTTCTCTAATCACATCCTACGTTTCTCATTCGGTTGCCACGGCAACGCAGTCTCGTCGAGTCGCGAAGATCCACGGCGCCGAGATGGGCGAAATTATTGGTTAACGCTTCGCGGGAGGGTTTCCGCGTTAAGTGTCGTTTAGCGTCGCCGCTATCGGCGCATCAGATCGTCCTGATGCGCCGGAAAATTGGCTTGAGCCGAACATTCGCATCTTATCAGCGCCACGCCGGTTGTACGCGAGTCGATTATTGTCGATCGCAGTGATTACGTCCTTGCCCTTGCTAATGGATCGATGCTGCAAAATATCAATTTCACCTCGAGGGTAACCGTGATTAGGAGACGCAGCATTCCGCTGTCTGTGATCGACATCACGGATCTCTGCCCGACGTCTTGACATTTCTAGGCAAGGCGTACGTGTCTTTTCGCCGATCTGCGCCCTTATGACGTAGACTGATCGCGCGCGCGTCGTGAGTGAGTGGTGGTGGTGGTGGTGGTGGTGGTGGTGGTGGTGGTGGTGGTGGTGGTGGTGAGTGGTGGTGGTGGAGTGGTGGTGGTGGTGGTGGTGGTGGTGGTGGTGTGGTGGTGGTGTGGTGTGTGTGGTGGTGTGTGTGTGGTGGTGGTGGTAGTGGTGTGGTGAGGTGGTGTCTGTGTGTCTGTGTGCGCGCGCGTGCGCGTGCGCGTGCGCGTGCGCGTGCGTGTGTATGTTTTCGTGCGTGCGTGTTTGCTTGCGTTGAACTGTACAAAGATTCCAAATATCATCAAAATACCATTCAGATACCATTCAAATACCCTTGGTCATAATACCCCCTAGTACAATTCAATAGTATTTGAATGGTATTTTATGTAAGGGTAGTAGTGTCCATCCATCGTAAGATAACTTGGAGAAAACGGGGAACATGAAGAAGAAGAATTAGGTGCGGTTTGCGCAAAAGCAGGATGAACAAGACGATGAATTAGATAATAAAGAAGACGAGGAGGTGGAAAATGAAAAATAGGAGGAGATTGCTAATGGGCAAGAGGCTGGAAAATGAGCAAGAAAATTATAGAGAATCAGCAAGGAGAGGAGGCGAATATAGAGCAAGAGGATAAGGTGGATAATAAGAAGAGGAGAATCGGTGGAAAATGAGAGGGGGGTCGCAGTCGCAAACGAATGGGAAGTGTAGAATGATCAAGAGGGGGAGATGGATAATGATCAAGAAGGTAAGAAGGTTAGGTGGCTAATGATCAAGAAGGTAAGATGGCTAATGATCAAGAGAGGGAGGTGGCTAATTATCAGGAAGGTTAGGTGGCTACTGATCAAGAAAGTTAGGTGGATAATGATCAAGAGGGGAATGTGGCTAATGATCAAGAAGGGGAGGTGGTTAATTATCACGAAGATGAGGTGGCTAATGATCCAGAGGGTGAGGTGGCTAATGATCAAGAGGAGGAGGTGGCTAATGATCAAGACGGGAGGTGGCTAATGATCAAGACGGGAGGTGGCTAATGATCAAGAGGTGGAGGTGGTTAATGATCAAGAGGGGGAGGTGGCTAATGATAAAGAGGGAGATGGATAATGATCAAGGAGGAGAGGTGGCTAATAATCAAGAGAGGAGGTGGCTAATGATCAAGAGGGGAAGTGGCTAATGATCAAGAGAGGAGGTGGCTAATGATCAAGAGGGGAGGTGGCTAATTATCAAGAGGGGAGGTGGCTAATGATCAAGAAGGGGAGGTGGCTAATGATCAAGAAGGGGAGGTGGCTAATGATCAAGAAGGGGAGGTGGCTAATGATCAAGAGGGGGAGGTGGCTAATGATCAAGAAGGTGAGGTGGCTAATGATCAAGAAGGGAGGAGGTGGCTAATGATCAAGACGGAAGGTGGCTAATGATCAAGAGGTGGAGGTGGTTATGTCGTGCGTGCGTGTTTGATGCGTGGAATGTAAATGTTTCCAAATATCAATTCAAAATGGCAAATTAAAGAGGGGACCAATTCAAATACCCTGGTCTAATACCCCCAGAAATTCAATTTGATTAAGAATGGTATTTTATGTAAGGGTGGGGTGGCAAATCCATCAAGAAAGTTGGAAGAAAACGGGGAGGCAATGATCAAGAAGGTTAGGTGGGTTTCGAAGGGCGGGGGATGATCAAGAGAGGGGGAATGATTAAGAAGAGGGAGGTGGCTAATGATCAAAGGGGAGGTGGCTAATGATCAAAAAGGAGGTGGAAAATGATCAAGAAGAGGAGGTGGCTAATATCAAGAGGGAGGTGGCTAAGATCAAGAGGAGGAGGTGGCTAATGATAAGAAGGGAGATGGCTAGGGATAAGAAGGGGAGTGAGTCTAAATGATCAAGAAGGGAGTGGTAATGATCAAGAGGGGGAGGTGGCTAATGATCAAGAAGGAGGAGGTGGCTAATGATCAAGAGGGGAGGTGGCTAATGATCAAGAGGGGAGGTGGCTAATGATCAAGAGGGGGAGGTGGCTAATGATCAAGAGGGAGGTGGCTAATGATCAAGAAGGTGAGGTGGCTAATAATCAAGAGGGGGAGGTGGCTAATGATCAAGAGGGGAGGTGGCTAATGATCAAGAAGGTGAGGTGGCTAATAATCAAGAGGGGAGGTGGCTAATGATCAAGAGGGGAGGTGGCTAATTATCAAGAGGGGGTGGCTAATGACCAAGAGGGCGAGGTGGCTAATTATCAAGAGGGTGAGGTGGCTAATGATCAAGAGGGTGAGGTGGCTAATTGTCAAGAGGGGGAAATGGCTTATGATTAAGAGTGGAGGTGGCTAATGATCAAGAGGAGGAAGTGGCTAATTATCAAGAAGGGGAGGTGGCTAATGATCAAGAGGGGAGGTGGCTAATTATCAAGAGGAGGTGGGTGGCTAATGATCAAGAAGGGGAGGTGGCTAATGATCAAGAGAGGAGGTGGCTAATGATCAAGAGGGGGAGGTGGCTAATGATCAAGAGGGGGAGGTGGCTAATTATCAAGAAGGGAGGTGGCTAATGATCAAGAGGGGGAGGTGGCTAATTATCAAGAAGGGAGGTCGCTAATGATCAAGACGAGGAGGTGGCTAATGATCAAGAGGAGGGGAAGAATTATCAATGTTAAAAAATTATTAATTGTAATTACATTAATTAAATTAATTAAATCAATTAACTTTACGAGTTACGTGTCTCTGGTGTTATCCTATGCTAGACACAGCATGCGACGTGACGTCGAGTCCGTGAGGGCAGCCACTGCACGGTGGCCGAGTGGTCAACCAACAGCCGGGTTGTCATAACAGCAACAGAAGGCCCTGGTCACTCGGTGCTGGACCTGTGCCGACCAACTGGTCAGATGGACGTCCAGTCTGTTTGGACGTTGTTATGACAAACTGACGTTTCGACCGTTGGTCAGCCGCACGGTCAGTCACGCGGTGATTGACGCCGACAGGCCGCCACCGTCTGGACCGAAACTTTGACCCGAGCTAATCGTGCTCGCTATAAAACCAGGTGTCAGGGTGAACGGGATTTGAATCGTAAGCGGGGATGTTTGTAATGTATGGTGGATGTTCGAAATAAAAACGTATGAAGACTGATACGTTAATGACACGAGTTATTTAAAGACTTTGAACATACACAGTATTTTATTTAATAATTTAACAGGTGTTGCTAAATTATAGAACTCACGACTTACCACGTGCCATGGTTATTATCGGGAAATAAAGCTTTTACTGTTGTTTAAATTGGTCGATCAATTGCACCTCAGTATAATTTGCTAAAAAAACAATACATTTCATTCAGAAAGACAGAGCCAGACAGACAAACAACAGACAGACAGACAGACAGACAGACAGACAGACAGACAGACAGACAGACAGACAGACAGACAGACAGACAGACAGACAGACAGACAGACAGACAGACAGGACAGACAGGACAGACAGACAGACAGACAGACAGACAGACAGACAGACAGACAGACAGACAGACAGACAGACAGACAGACAGACAGGGCAGGCAGACAGACAGACAGACAGACAGACAGACAGACAGACAGACAGACAGACAGACAGACAGACAGACAGACAGACAGACAGACAGACAAAATGAAGAGCAGGCAGCAGGCCAGCCAGCCAGCCAGCCAGCCAGCCAGCCAGCCAGCCAGCCAGCCAGCCAGCCATGCCAAGCCAGCAACAGCCAGCCATGCCCAGCCAGCCAGCCAGCCAGGCCAGCATGCCAGCATGCCAGCCAGCCAGCCAAGCAACCAGGCAGACATACAGACAGAAATACAGATTTCATGCTATAATTATGTAAATAGAGTGGAGAGCGCCAAGCAAGTGGGAATCAGGACAAGGTGAACGACCGGTATGTTTGGACGTTGCTATGACAACTCGGTCTGACGCTGACGCTTGACCAGATGGTCAACAGAACGACGAGTGACCAGTACCAACTGAGACACCCTGAGTGTGTCTGAGGACAGTCACTTGCCACTTTTCACTTTCTTTTAAGAACCCACGAAGTCTACACGGACAACGACTACACATTCGGGCCTGGTGTAGCAGGAAGAAGTCCGGTCACTTCCTGCAACACCAGGTCCGACTGCGAAGTCGTCGTCCGTGTAGACTTCGTGGGTTCTTAAAGGAGAGTAGACAATGGCAAGCGACAGCCACCTCCCCTTCTTGATCATTAGCCACCTCCCCTTCTTGATCATTAGCCACCTCCCCTTCTTGATCATTAGCCACCTCCCTTTCTTGATCATTAGCCACCTCCCCTTCTTGATCATTAGCCACATCCCCCTCTTGATCATTAGCACTCCCTCTTGACTGCCACTCCCCCTCTTGATCATTAGCCACCTCCCCCTCTTGATCATTAGCCACATCCCCCTCTTGATCATTAGCCACATCCCCCTCTTGATCATTAGCCACATCCCCCTCTTGATCATTAGCCACATCCCCCTCTTGATCATTAGCCACATCCCCCTCTTGATCATTAGCCACACCCCCTCTTGATCATTAGCCACATCCCCCTCTTGATCATTAGCCACATCCCCCTCTTGATCATTAGCCACACCCCCTCTTGATTATTAGCCACATCCCCCTCTTGATCATTAGCCACATCCCCCTCTTGATCATTAGCCACATCCCCCTCTTGATCATTAGCCACATCCCCCTCTTGATCATTAGCCACATCCCCCTCTTGATCATTAGCCACATCCCCCTCTTGATCATTAGCCACATCCCCCTCTTGATCATTAGCCACATCCCCCTCTTGATCATTAGCCACATCCCCCTCTTGATCATTAGCCACATCCCCCTCTTGATCATTAGCCACACACCCCTCTTGATTATTAGCCACATCCCCCTCTTGATCATTAGCCACATCCCCCTCTTATCATTAGCCACTTCCTCCTCTTGATCATTAGCCACATCCCCCTCTTGCTCATTAGACACCTCCCCCTCTTGATCATTAGCCAACTCCCCCTCTTATCATTAGCCACACCGCCTCTTGCTCATTAGCCACATCCCCCTCTTATCATTAGCACCTCCCTCTTATCATTAGCCACCTCCCCTTTTGATCATTAGCCACCTCCCCCTCTTGATCATTAGCCACCTCCCCCTCTTGATCATTAGCCACATCCCTCTCTTATCATTAGCCACCCCCCTCTTGATCATTAGCCACATTCCCCTCTTGCTCAAAACATTATCTTCAACACAGAATGCGAAATCTGCGCCGTGTAAAGGCAGAATTAAACTGGCAGTTAACTACAAACGACTCCAGCGAAGTACAATTTTATATGACGATTTCCGCGTTTTCCGCCAACAGACGAAGCAATTTGTCCACTGCATCCGACGTCATGTCCAGCACAACCCGATTACCTTAATCCGCTTACCATATCAATGAACTAGAATGGCGAGTTTTGTCCACTGTACAGACACAAGCGGCCGTCATTAATTTTATATAAACCTCTTCATGTTTCAATCTGTCTGTGTTTCTGTCTGTCCATTCCGTATGTTTGTCTATATGTCTGTCCGTTCCGTATGTTTGTCTATATGTCTGTCCGTTCCGTATGTTTGTCTATATGTCAGTCCGTCAGCGTGTCTATTTGCCTGGTTGTATGTTTGTCTCTATGTATGTATGTCATTATGTATCCGTCACCGTTTCTTATGTTTCTTTGTTTCTTTGCTTCTTTGCTTCGTTGCTTCTTTGTTTCTTTGTTTCTTTGTTTCTTTGCTTCTTTGCTTCTTTGCTTCTTTGCTTCTTTGCTTCTTTGCTTCTTTGCTTCTTTGCTTCTTTGCTTCTTTGCTTCTTTGCTTCTTTGCTTCTTTGCTTCTTTGTTTCTTTGCTTCTTTGCTTCTTTGCTTCTTTGCTTCTTTGCTTCTTTGCTTCTTTGTTTCTTTGTTTCTTTGTTTCTTTGTTTCTTTGCTTCTTTATTTCTTTGCTTCTTTGTTTCTTTGCTTCTTTGTTTCTTTGCTTCTTTGCTTCTCTGTGTCTTTGTGTCTTTGTTTCTTTGCTTCTTTGCTTCTTTGCTTCTTTGCTTCTTTGCTTCTTTGCTTCTTTGTTTCTTTGTTTCTTTGTTTCTTTGTTTCTTTGCTTCTTTGCTTCTTTGCTTCTTTGCTTCTTTGCTTCTTTGCTTCTTTGCTTCTTTGCTTCTTTCCTTCTCTGTGTCTTTGTTTCTTTGCTTCTTTGCTTCTTTGCTTCTTTGCTTCTTTTCTTCTTTGTTTCTTTGCTTCTTTGCTTCTTTGCTTCTTTGCTTCTTTGCTTCTTTGCTTCTTTGCTTCTTTGCTTCTTTGCTTCTTTGCTTCTTTGCTTCTTTGCTTCTTTGTTTCTTTGCTTCTTTGCTTCTTTGCTTCTTTGCTTCTTTGCTTCTTTGCTTCTTTGTTTCTTTGTTTCTTTGTTTCTTTGTTTCTTTGCTTCTTTATTTCTTTGCTTCTTTGTTTCTTTGCTTCTTTGTTTCTTTGCTTCTTTGCTTCTCTGTGTCTTTGTGTCTTTGTTTCTTTGCTTCTTTGCTTCTTTGCTTCTTTGCTTCTTTGCTTCTTTGCTTCTTTGTTTCTTTGT
>JAODUO010000309.1:260000-340000 GCA_025642075.2 Ridgeia piscesae | reverse complement strand
CTCTCTCTCTCTCTCTCTCTCTCTCTCTCTTTCTGTCCGTTTTATCCGTCTCGCCTGTCTGTTTGTCTGCCTCCCTCTGCCTCCCTATTTCTCCCTACCCTTTCTCTCTCTCTCTCTCTCTCTCTCTCTCTCTCTCTCTCTCTCTCTCTCTCTCTCTCTCTCTCTCTCTCTCTTCCCCCTCTACAAAAACACACACCGGGCCCGCATCCGAATACCACAACTAATCGTGCCGCATAGAGCCAATAAAATCATTTCATTTGTCAGTGCGCACGTCCCCACAACACAGTATTACACACAGACGACAATACTGCGAAGCGAATAGATAGTTTTACAAACATGAAGATTGTAACGGTGGATGATACCATAAGAAGGCGCACGACATAAATGTTGATATTATGCAATATTTAATTTTCACGACAGTATTTTATAATATATATATATATATATATATATATATATATATATATATATATATATATATATATATATATATATATGCGCACACTTGACAATTCGTCGTAAATAAGCCATTGGCCCGAGATGTTCGAAATTGTCATCGACCGTTCGCCGACATCAAATAAGTACTAATTTACGGGCTAGTCGCAAGGACGTCCGTTTTAGTATTGCTGCCATAACTTAATCAAGGTCCTCCAGATTAAGCCTAATCTGAGATCAAACAGCGGACGTCTACGACTTGATCACGCCGAAATTGCTGTCATTAAAGCAAGTGGAACGTTATAGCGAGAAATCTGTCGTACCAAATGCGATATGTCTTCCGGGAAATAGCAATGCCGTATCGTGTCTCGGTGTTTGCACAAGCATTCGTTGTTGTGTTCATTGTAAACATCCGTTATTCGACGTCTACGTTATTCAAAACTATCAGATTTTTTTTTATTTAAAACAATGTCCTTATGACTGTACCACTATATGTGTTGAAGGCGTGAACGTATACAGCCGGCCAAATGGCGAATGTCACAGTCTGATAAAATGTGCTTAATTCCTTTTCTATGCACGTAACAGTAATCGCAAGTAGAAAAACAACACGATCAAATTTAACGGTAAACCAGTTTCAATTTAAAAGAAAAGTGTGCTGGTAACACTTCCGAAGCGAACGGAGTGAAGTCGCATTGTTTTCACGTCTCTAATGTGTATATAATATTTACTCCACAACACAAAATGCTTATTTCACCCATAGCATAAACCTACATCATTTCATTTCATAACGTAAGGTGTCTGCAGACAAAGACGCATCAAATGTTATGCTGTGATCTCTATTATTTTATTTCATTTCGCTTATCAAATATAAGCCTGTATGTAAAATAATGTAGTAATAATATTTTGTCTAGTAAGCCTACGATTACCACATCGCTTTAGTTAACTTCGAGAATTCAGTTCAGTACCAACGCGTTGACCCAGATCATCTTTGGACTAGTCAATCAGTTCCAAATGAGCGCAACATGTTGGTTAAATACATTTGAACAAATGTACAATGTAGCTTCTAAAGTCAATTATCAGCAACCTTGATTGCCACCACCTGCCTACTTCGACCGCAAATTAAACCATTTGGACAACAACTCAAGACACAAGCGCTCATTGAAACTGGTTTGGTGCGGCCCTTGGACAACTGCCCAGTGTGCTCTGCCTTAAATTCGGCACTTGTTCTCAAGTTCGACAAATAAGATTCACATTGTTTCTTGGCATGTTGGAACAACGTGGGTGTGCGTGTGGTTCAATATCAGTTGCGACTGCGGAGGGCACAGCGTACAATGGTCCACCTCATCTACCACGTCCTCTGGACGACCAGTGCATTCTGGAAAGTCCAGCTACGGTCAAAGACTGAACGCGAAGAAGACGAGTGCCCAACATTATTGAAGTAAATACTCTAAGTAAACATATGTTGTTGTATTACCACGGTCTCTTAGCTGCTAAATATTATGGAGCCATCGCAGCGAATGAACACAAAGTGGTTTTACACCACCGGTCTGCAGGCCGTTTTTACTCAAACTACGTTCAACTGTCGACGTGGATGGCACCATTTGCGACGTCTTTGCTGTGGTCATTCACCTTGACCACATATCACTCACCTGCATAAGTCGATCGTTCTGAAAGTGCGCGTCCATGTCGTCTGCTAGCCCATGCGCGACCAGACGCCCGCAGCAAACACGCGACGGCGCCTCCTTTAAGACGTGTCCGAGAGACGAGGAGACGGGAACGTTCGGCTGGATGTCGGCCGGTCGACGACAGACTGCGCTGCAAGCGAGTCCGTGGCTCTCCTCTCGCCGCCGGGTATAATTACGCCGCTCTGCCGCCGATCAGTGCTGCCGCGGTCGACTCCCGCTCGGTGGCGGTCACGTCTCACCGTGCTGGCGACCCCCGGCGGAGTCTGAGCGACGGACGCCACTGGCGAGAACGCAGAACAACGTCGGAGTGAATGACGGCGGTCAGCGGGCGGTCAAGGCACGCGACGTCTTCTTAGATGTGGTCAAGTTTGTTATTGTCGTTTTTCCGGTGCTTCGAGGTGATCTTGACGCCGGTGGCGTGTGAGGTTACGGAATCATTAGTAAAGGTGGCTATTATTATAGCCGACGTGACACACGACAATTCACGTGATGCCCAACTGCGTGGTGTATTTCTGGAAGACCGGGTAGGTCTGCCGCACGGGTTTCTCACCGGAAGGAAAGCTTCCACTTGTAATTGTCTGGTTCTTGCAACGCTGTGGCCATCCTCGTCTCCTCTCCGTTTCTCTTCTGTTCTCCGGACATCTGCCCATCATTCGTCCCCTAATTCTCTCCCCATGGTCTGCCCACTTTACTCACCGCCTCGCCAGCTTCTTCTTAAAACTGTCTATCTTACCAACTTCCTTCCTTGGCTCTGCCATTCTTCTTTTGACTTCTTGCTCCAGTAACTCTCCTGATCCAGTTGCGAGTTTTGACCAATGTGCGTGTAATGGTTGTCCCATGATTGCCAGAAACAAGACCAGACAGAGAGCGGTAGCGGTAGCCCACACAGCGTGCCAGTGGGTGGAGGGGTCCGTGGCTGCTACGTGTTCCTTTGAAAGAAATAATCCCAAGTTTTTCAGGTTAAGGAGACGGAACAGACTCAGACTCAATTTCTCTTCGTGCACAATGACATAAAGACCCTGTCTTCAATGTGAAACACATCGGAACGGTGTAATGTCACGCAACACCTAACCGGCATACGACTGATGAGATTATGAATAAAAGAGACTCATTGATTAGATGAGTTCTTAATGCCAGGTCGCAGCGTATTAACGCTTCAACCATCGGGACGGTATTCCTCATTGTAAAGTTTCCTTTTCGAAATGCAGCAGATTCCGGGGTGCTGCTTGGCACCGAGTGTTGCCGTATCGTGCCAACGTACAGAAACTCGCCTGTCGTAATCGGTGTGGTCATCGGAAATACACCACGGAACCAACTTGGTTAACGCATTACATTTTAGAGAGTAAAACATGTTTTGTTGCTTTCCTAAATCTCGTCAGCTCACGTTCAAACTACGAGTTGGTGGAAAGAAAACTGCAAATTCGTATTTATTCAAGCTAGTTATCCATGGACAACAACATGTAATTTCCCTTCTTCTGTTGCTTTGTGTTGGAAGAGACACTCAGTTGTAGCGTGGAGAGCGCGCACATGATCGTCTTAGATAGTTTCCAGGACCCAATTTATACTGCTTCACGTGTTATGTTGCAACACCAGCTTACATATTAATAAACTTCAACCACTGGCTTCCTAAAATGTTGATGTCTCCAAATAATCTTTACCATGACCTCTTGGCCATCTCCGTGGGATATACTTTGTTACTGTATGCACATGCATAAAGATGTCGAGCATTTTGCCCTAGACTCAGATTTATTATTTATTATTAAGGATGTCGAGGGTTCCTCTGCCATTCATTGAACGACGAACAATAGCGATTTACTTGTGAAAGCACTGGAAGGTGTGATCCTATCATTCGCTTGAGTTTGCACCCTGCGAGAGTGCCTTTCACCTCACCTCATTAAACTAGATTAAAATAGGGCCTATAGTCCATAGATGGGTGCGACGACGATAGCCCTGCTACTTTTAAATTATACACATTTATAGGAAATTGTGTTATCATTTCTGAAACTTTTGTTTAGTTGCTGGTAGGCTTACCATGACACCAGATCCGTGTGCGACATTGGACATCACGAGGAATGTCCCCAAGACATGATTGATAGGAAAGATCAATTCAGGAAGTTATTTGTATACCACACCTAAGCATGAAAAGGTTGATGCACTGGACATCAACAAGAATGTCACGGAGAGAGATCCACGTAGACGCTGCATGTGGCCACATTTTACCACACCTACGCACGATGAGGCTAAGTAATTAAGTATGCAATTCGATACATCCACGAGAAGAAGATGTCTATCGCCGCTGTTGGGGGTTGGCTCTCCTCGGAAGCCACGCCTTACCACGGCAGCGACTTCCAAGTAAACTACGTTTTTATTGTTTTGACGTTTAACTTCGCTTGAACAATATTTTAAATGTTATAATAGCAGTGTGTGGTACAGTTGAATGCAACACTGGTGGCGTAGCAATCTATTATATCTTCCAACAATTCATTATTGCTTTATTTTATTATAAAAAAAAAATTCCAACATACTGGATATACTGTAATTATAAAGTTTACATTATTATATGATTTGGATATGTGGATGATTGCATAATATGCACCACTGTCAACACTCATCCATACAATTGAGTGAATTGGAGTAATGTAGAGTGAAAAAACGTGCCCAAAGTTTGACCTGGCAGCACGGATTCAAGTCCTGGTTCTCATAGTCGAGAGTCCGAAGCTTAAGTCACTGCGCTACCATTAGCACTTTTATTTTATTAAAAAAAAGATAGGTAACAAAGCTTCTCATTATTATTATCTATTATCTATCTATCTATCTATCTATCTATCTATCTATCTATCTATCTATATATATATATATATATATATATATATATATATATATATATATATATATATATATATATATATATAATATATATATATATATATATATATATATATATATATATATATATATATATATGGTTCTTTGGAATTACTATATCGGGAAATGCTATATTGAGTGCATCAATATTGTTATAACACAATTTTTATTTGTTTTATAAAAAAATTGCAGTAAAAACATGGCACGCATTATAATTATAAATGTGCACATAATACATGTACATACGTTTGATTACAACTACTTTTGTGTTTACAAAATAACACAACATGAATAAAATATTGGATTATACCTACAGGAACCTTGTAACAAAACATTATTCTGTCTCATGTACATCAAATAAATCATCGTCTTCGAGATCCTGTATCACACTGCGATATGGGCTGCATATGACACCGTGTCGCCTTCAACCAGCGATTCAGAACCATGGTCGACTAAATTGTCTTTCTCACATCTAGGACGTCAATAGTTGGGTGTATCTCGTTGAGGGCGGGGCTCGTGTCGTCCAGCTGGTTCTGGTGCTTGTTTTCAATGTCTCCCGTCGGTGTCATGCGACTCTGGTCTGTGCACGTCCACGCCTCTCCTCTTGTGTAGGAGCCGGTCACTCTGAGTTCGTTGGTCGAACTCTGCGCCCTCACGACAGCTTATTAAACAGGGTCCCTATCCTTAGAAAGAATCCAAAGACAAGCTGCCAGATTGTGTACACAAAACTATTCTAAAGAACCAGGAAAAGTATCCCAACTTCTTAAAGACCTCCAGTGGGACACCCTCCGAACAAGAAGAAAAATTTAAAGACTTAGCATAATATACAAAATGGAACATAACCTTATAGATATCCCGCTAGATCACTATATCCAACACAACACTAGATCCTCACGTAAACATGACAGTCAGTTCTTGCAAATTAGATACTCTGCAAACATATTTGGAAGCAGCTTCTTTCCAACAACAATTAAAGAATGGAATTCTCTCCCCCCAAACACTGTCTCAAGTAAATCACTAAACTCATTTCAAAATAATGTAATCCAACATTTTACCAATTAAGTCAGACGACCCACCATGCGCACTGGCGTGATGTGTCCCTAGGACATTTTGCCAGTTATAGAGACAGATACAAATAGTCCACGATCTCAACTCACCAGTTTACCAATGCCACAAGATAAGTTCTCAGAGCGTGAGTTACCATCGTGCCAGAGTAGTCAGAACTCTGGACACAGAGGTATTGACAGGGCGACAACAATAATCTAAGCTGCAATATTGCGAATATAGGAAACTAGCAAAGAAAGCCGAGGCGGAACTTCATCGAGGACACAGAAGAAGACCACAGCTGAGGTTGGAGAACCGAGTGAGGATGGACTTGAGACGACCGGGGAAGTACGACAGCAGGGAACAATGACTGAACAGGGAATGGTAGAGAGATTCCACATGGAGCTAGACGGAACAGAGCTACATGTCCTAATGATGCGAAATCCCTACAAAGATGTACTGGATAACAAACCAGTACTCTGTATTGCTCCCAGGTGCCATCACGGAAAGGAAAACATATTCTGGGAGATGGCATCAATCATTTGGGTCGCCCAGGGAATGGAACCTTCACAGTAATGCGGAAACGTTCGCGAAATCGTGACGACGAAACCAAATCCAGTTTGTCCGCCTTTCTCGGTGAGAACTAACGTCCGACGAACTACTATACGTCAGTCTGTGAATTTTATGCCTACGTCTATGATACATCATACTGATTGATCACAAACATTGCTCTAATATCAACGTTTTTTAACATGTGCGATCAAATCAGAATTGTCTGTTAGATGGCGTTTGCAGGCGCCCCGATCTCGGTCCCTGTCCCGATCGTGCCATGCACTTAGTTCCGCAGGGAAGGGACGCAGAAATCGGACACTCTCAGATCACTCTAATGTTCCTTTTAGAACGCTCTTTTTGACCAAATAAACGTTTATTTCCTTTATATTAAAGCGCCATCACTGCCAGTATCCAATTGATCGCACATGCTGTGCGGACTTCGTAATTGTCGCTACTGTCTCCCCATCTGTTTCACTCCCCCTCTCTGTGTGGGTGTTCACAGTGACGTCATAGTTACCTGAGGTATAGCAGCAGACGAAATGTTTAGCAGTGCTTATAACAAGGTCATACATGTGGAATATATGTATCGTATGTATACACATAAAGTATAGAAGCAGACGTGGAATATTTTGGCATTGTTAATAATAGGGCCATTGATGGGGTGTGTATGTAGTATGTATGTGCTGTATTTATAGTAAACGGGTTTGGCTCGATCTTTTACCATTAACCACGACGATGTCAAACGTGCTTACTAGAATTGTGTGGTCAGGAAACATTGATGTATAATGGTATCTTCCCAGAATTCATTAACCATCTAAGGTTGGGGGGTCAATTAATGTATTGTTGGGCTTCTAGACGAGCAATAGAACCCACGATAAAGCGAAAGAACCTTATCTAAATACAACACAGACATTAGGAGTGGTTTCTCACAATTTTATTGAGCAACTGTGTTTCCTCGTCAAGCCGAGTAACAGTCACCATAGCAACGTGTTGGCCGTCGTTTTTTTATTTACAGTTCAACGTTGCAGATTGTAATCGTCCGTGATATTATGGCAGTCATTGTGTAGTTGCAAAATGAGGTTTTGCGTGACAGACGTTTCGGCGACTTTCAGCTTCCTCCGCAAATCGAACAAAACATACTACACACATGTAACACACATGTAAGTCGAACAGACAAGCAACATTAGTCCCGTCCACAAACCACCACAAGCACCAGGTCTGGATACACAACAGGCGAATCCCATCACCTTGAGAGTTCTTGACAGAACCAGTGCAGTGGATGTGTGGTTGTGACAGGTTCGGTCCGTGTTTGCTCGTGATGTGGTATTCTAGGTCTTACCTTGAATCCTCTTCTACTACGTAGTCGAAGAGTTGACGAGGAAGGGGGTCAATCGCTGACTCGTGTAATCCTCCGCCTTATTTCGCAGATACTTGTCAATGTGACCCTTAAATTGGTTGACGCTTGCGGACATAACAGCACTTCCAGGAAGTCTATTCCAATCGTTTACTATCCTTTGAGTGAAAGAGTACTTTCGTATATATCAAGCCTAGAGTGTAATTTGTGTATTTTGTAAGGGTGACCTCTTGTTTATTATTTATAAAACTTCCAATAAATCAGCTCTCACCCTTCTTGTTTCCAAAGTTGTTATTTTTAGTATTCTTAGTCGACTTGGATAGTCTAAATACCTTAATTCAGGAATAATCCTGCTCATTCTTCTTTGTGAGGTCTCATTAAGGATTTAATAGTTTTAAAACTACCTCCTTGGTTTTATATTTAAAGGCTCTATTTATCATGCCTAGCATTGCATTTGCCTTATTAGCTGCCCTGACAATTGGTCGCTTGATTCCGTTAGCGTGGCGTAGTTGTAGAACGCAATATTGTCGATCATTGGTGCTCACACCTAAAACGCAACAACAACACATGAATACCATAAGCTTTCAACGCTATCGCATAACTAACATATTGTAACATCAACTAGTATATAGTTGCGGTTTGAATTCGCATTGTATTCATAAGAAAGTGACCTTTTCTAACGCGTTGCTGACCTTGTTACAAGATAGATGGTAACCATGGCGGCGACAGCAACTTGATGGAATCAAAGACAGTGACGAAATGGGCGAGTTATGTCGTTCACAACACATCCATTCTTCAAAACTTGCAGTGCCTATAGTATTCGACCGCTTCTAGATCTGTTGAACGCGACCAACTGTTTCTTGTTCAAGTTCCACGAACAATACATGTGACGTCACGCCACGTTTGATTGGCCAACCAAGTTTTACGTCTTTATTGTTCGCGTTGGCGTGCTCAACTGCCAACGCTAGCCTTCACACCCAAAGATGCGTAGCGTTACGTCACACTATCGCTCCAATCTGATTGGACCAAAATTACTCCGCGAAGCACAGACGTATGTACATACGCTTATGCTTATGTGTTTGATTTGATATGCTTATGTGTTTGATTTTATTGATAAGACATTCCGAGAAAATATAATAAATTATCATTACTTTTGGCAAATACATATAGACCTACCCCTTCCCTCCAACCCCCAATCTCTCTATTCAAACTAATTCAAATCTGAATTACACTCAACAATATCAACATGTGGTGAGTTAAAAATGTGTTCTCAAAGTGACAAATTCTAGTAGTATCTCTGTGGCTGACGTATCAGTAGTCTCGCTTAACCGACTGTCGGTCGGCTGCGGAACTACGCTGAGAAGACAGTCTGGTGACTTTTGAATAAATCATTATCCGTGTGCGGTTAAACAATGTTGCCACCTCACGGATACTGGTTAATCCTGCCGTAATTCCTATTTTATTAACAACTGCCAATTTGTATTTCTATTTATTTTTTGTTAGTGTAAGTTTTAAATAGTTTTATAATACAGCTTTATCAGATAAAAAGTATCGTTATTTAATTTATTTCAAATTCGGCCTGAGAGCCAATCAGCGTCACTACCCTAATCTGGGGTAAGACCGCCCTGGCGGTTACAACTGCAGCCCATTAATTCCCGAGTTGAGGGGATGAAAAGTGCTGCCACCTCGCGGAGTCTGGGTAACCGAAGCTAACGTATCAGGGTACGTTCTTATTACTTGACCAATGAGCACGAAACTTTGGAATATCACTTGCTTGAAGTAATGGTGAACATTGTTATGCTTGCACCTGCAATATTGGTTTCTTGTAATACAATGTGTGTATGTGTGTGTGTGTGTGCGCGCGCGTGTGTATGTGCGTGTGTGCGTGTATGCATGCATGTAAGCTTTCATTCAAGGTGGATATAGTATGTGTATACCGAGCAAACCTTTGTGTACGTACTTAATATACTGCCATAAATGAACAATAATAAATATCAACCTCTTTATTATGTACACATGATCTGTCTAACTGATGTGATAATAGGACAAGATGGTTTCTTTAAACACGTTCTGCATGAACACACGATTGCACATATGAAAAATTACTGGTTGTGAAAGTTCCAAATCATCCTTTCTGGGTAACTGATTTGTTTGTGAGGCTTTTACTGTGAACCTGCAGGGGTGGCTCAGTGTTTGTGACAGAAATGAGGATTAAACGCATTAAACCTCTGAAAGGACACCCAAAATGCGTCTTCATCCGCACAGGTTTCCTCTCCCTGTCTGCTTTCTACCCAGTATTTGTACTGAGCTGATGAATATGCACAAGCCCACTTGTGGTCACTCTTTGTGGAATGACCCACTGTGCTTGAGTGCGTCCAGCCAGTTCTGCAACTGTAGTGAGATGGCGCCAAACTTGGCTTGAGCTGTCAGTGATGACTTGTCACAGGAGTCGTCCACGCCACCATCAGTGGACAGGTCACCTACATCACATGATGACAAGGGTCACAGACGTCACACACATGTCATATTCATTTGTTCAGCCTTTAATAAATGTTCACATGGTTTATTTATGGCTAATATTGTAACTGATTGATCATGATGAAAACTCTAAATACAGATGTGATGTTGTAAGCTAGAATTGTATGCACTGTACTAACACTGCTTAACGAAATAAATCCACACAAAAGTAATGAACATTTTCCAATTTCTTTTCAAAATCACACTACATATTAATGCACTAAAACAAAATAGTAAAAATTCACACAACAGAAGAAACAATTTATATCAAAGTAAAAGTCATCCGTGAAAAGGCCAGAAATAAATTATGCCAACAGATAATTTATATAGAAAAGTTAAATTATAAATGATGTAATCATCTTCTCGGTGATCCAGGATTCTTCTCCATCCTTTTACCTGTGATTAATGTTTGTCCATCATTGGTCTGAGTAAGTAGATTTGCAGTGTTCAGTCTCTCATCCAGGGTGACACCCTGAGCCTCCAGACTGATGTCAGTGGACGGTCCCTCAGGTAGGCCAATACGAATGTCACCTGCATGTCATATAATGAATGATCCTTATCACAAACAAAAACCAATAAAAAAACAGCATTTTCTATATGTTGCACAGGTCTTTGTTGCAATGACTTGTTATTGTACCAAAACCTATACAGATACTTTTGTAGTGCCGCCTAGATCTCAGACTACTTCAGTTATACCTGTGAGAACTGATGCTGGCCATGATGTCAGTTGTCTATACATCAACCTGACTCCCGAATAAATAAAACCAATTGTGTTTGCTCTGGCCAGCAGTACAAACTGTTGGTTGGGTCACCAATGCTGACAAAAATTCTTCATGTACACAATGTACTTGTTGTTGCTCTCTTTCCTCTCTCTCCCGGCAGTCTAACGTCGTACATGGGTTTTCCCCCCCGACACATATCCTGAGTAAGTGTCAAACCAGCCGCCTCAGTTTTTAATCTCGGAATAACGTTTGATAAAAACTTCAATTTCAAACAACATATATCGAAAACATGTTGTTGCTGGTTTTACCATATCCGCGATCTTTGCCGTATTCGACTGTTTATATCACTTTCCGTTGTTAAAACCACCACAACAGCTCTAGTAAGCAGCAGACTTGACAACTGCAATTCCCTCATTTACAATACCACAAACAAGTATATGCCGCTTCTAAAATCATTGCATTGGCTCCCTGTGCACTATCGCATTATTTTTAAGATTTGTACAATAGCCTATCAAGCATTCTCATCTACACAACCAGCATATCTAAATTTGATGTTATCAAGAAATTCCAGACGACTACACTCAACCAGTAGTAACCCTCTTTACATTCCTCGGGTGAAAACGAAAGCTGGGACCCAAGCTTTTTCGGCTGCTGCACCAACTGTGTGGAATTCGTTTCCTGCCAGTGTTAAATCAGAAAGTGATATAATTTCATTCCGCTGATGTCTAAAAACCTACCTTTTC
The DNA here is from genome assembly GCA_025642075.2 of Ridgeia piscesae. Classification (NCBI taxonomy): domain Eukaryota; kingdom Metazoa; phylum Annelida; class Polychaeta; order Sabellida; family Siboglinidae; genus Ridgeia; species Ridgeia piscesae. Next base: position 328,083 of record JAODUO010000309.1, on the reverse strand, counting down.
AATGCTGCCTCCTTAGCTTTACGTTTTACGATTATAAGTTTGCTTAATGCCTTGGCTTTGTCGCACCACTGAGCTTGATCTTCGAGGATATTGGCGTAAAAGAAGTCATTATTAGTATTATCACTCACCTCATTAATGAAGTCAGGCACAACATTGGAAGCCTCAGCCCCGGTAAGGTTCCTGTTTCAATAGAGATGAGCTGTGATGAGGAAGTAAACAGTTACCTTTGTTAGTTGTCAGACTGACGTGTCTGTGCCTCGCTATGTGCACATCAATGTTCCCCTCTTGTACAACCGTCTGTAGATTGCCGTCAACAGTTCCTATACAAACAGACGATTTCTTATTAGGCGATGATAAATAAAATAATTGCCCAACAATAAAAGCACACAATCCTTTTCTTTAGAAGTATTGGGTGTTTTTTCAGACGGCCTAGGCTCGATTGTAGAGTTTTATTCTTAAATCTTAAGGGATTCATTCTTGTGACAGGCCTGAGCAACTCAAGCTAACTCTAGGTTCCAATGATAATAATTACACAAGCCAAATAACTGCTTTATATTTATACACACGAGGGAGCCACATGCATCTCCAGCCAGGGGTAAGTCATTGCAGCAAATACTATTGGTGACAAATTATTCTTTGACGAAAGATTAAATATGAGAGAGTAGCATGCTAACTATGACCTACTGCGAGTCTCTTAGGGATTCATACTGAACTATCAGTAACACAAAATATTAACATGATTCTCCCAACCTACCGACGTTGCAGTTGCCTTTTTCCAGTATCTCCACCGTAGCGTCACCATGGCAACTACCAATGTTGACACTGCCCCTCTTGGTGATAAACTCTGTTGCATCAACGTACAGAGACTTGACATTTATGTCACCAGCCTCAGTCTCTATATTTAGTACCTGCCCCAGTGGTTTGTCAATTGTCACATTCTGAAAGAACACAATGATGAAAGATTTACCAAATACAATCAAGCTTGGTTGATATAAGGCCAGTTGATCTTGACTGATATAGCTGTAATGATAACTATTGTAAATCTTCTAATTTCTCTTGTAAGACACACTACCTGTTTCTAAACTCACCCTTGCTCTCCACTCAGTGGCACTCACCTATGTCTCTCTACTCACCCCTGACATTCCACTCACCCCTTATCTCTATTTACCCCCTCATCATACACTCACTCCCAGCCCTCCACTCACCCCTTATTTCTAATCACCCGTTTGTCTTACAACCACCACCAGCCTTCCACACACACCCAGCACTCTACTCGCCCCCTCATCTTACAGACACCCCCAGCACTCTACTCATCCCCTCATCTTACAGTCACCCCAGCCCTCCACTTACCCTTTATCTCTATTCACCCCTTCATCTTACACTCACCCCCAGCCCTCCACTTACCCCTTATCTCTAATAACCCCTTCATCTTACACTCACCCCCAGCCCTCCACTTACCCCTTATCTCTATTCACCCCTTCATCTTACACTCACCCCCAGCCCTCCACTCACCCTTTATCTCTAGTCACCCAGTCATCTTACACTCACCCCCAGTCCTCCACTCACCCTTTATCTCTAGTCACCCAGTCATCTTACACTCACCCCCAGTCCTCCACTCACCCTTTATCTCTAGTCACCCAGTCATCTTACACTCACCCCCAGTCCTCCACTCACCCTTTATCTCTAGTCACCCAGTCATCTTACACTCACCCCCAGTCCTCCACTCACCCTTTATCTCTAGTCACCCAGTCATCTTACACTCACCCCCAGCCCTCCACTCACCCCTGTCTCTACTCACCCCCTGGCCGTGTGTCTGGATGACTGTGTTGCCCTGCAGCAGTGTCGTGCTACTGATGTGGCCCCCTCCACTGGTCAGTCGCAGGTTATTGGTCTACAAGACACCAGAGTCTGGCAGGACAGGACAAGTCAAACATAATCAACAGTCTACGTATCTCAACATTGGAATAACTTAATTAAACCTCCATAGCACCGCTCACAAGTGAGATGTGAACTTTTTTGGTGCAGAGCATGTGTGTAAATTTATGAAAAGGCACTTTTCTGTTTCATCCTTAAAATGTAAATAAATAATGCCTTGTAAATGAAGTATATATCAAGAATCCCAAGTCAAAAAAATTGTTGCAATGTCTGAAACACTTTTTGAAGATTTTTTATCAAAATATGATAGTATCTGTATAGATTTATAATTTTGTTATAAAAATGCACATAACACAGTTCATCACTACACACAGCAATGTGGTATGTATGATATGGCAGTACAGATTGACAGAAAATGGACACACAGTGTACCACATTTTGGCAAAAACAATTATATCATTTATTGCATTTTGAAAACAAGCACTCTGGTTTATCCAGAATTTATTGTGGATTTGTAATTTGTTTTGTAAAAAAAATGACATTGTCTCATAGTTCAACTTGTGTCTAGACAAATGCTTCGTTCTTGTTTGGGCGACATTTCAAAAATGGTCTTTATCGCATTTTGTCCTGAAACCTGACATAAATAAATATACAGAAATATTTACTTGAATCTTTTACATCGTATTCCCTCTACATAATACAATAATCGCCCACCCTCTATATTCAGCTGCCCCTTGTTACAAAAGTTGGCCCTAAATTATAGTAGCTTCTTGTTTTATGCGATGTCAATTATGTCATTTGTATTATCGTTTGTAACTCTTACATAACTTATGCATTGTTTGTTTTCCAATATTTACAAATAATAATGATAGAAACATTGAATCAACAGTTTTCGACACTGACCTTGATGTTATGCAGGGTGAGGCAACCGAGGGCGACTGAGATGTCGATGTAGCTGTTCTCTGTCACATGCAGTGACACTGACTTGCCACCAGTCACACGCACAGCAACATCTACAAATATGTCAACAATGGCTAGACAGTATTAATTTTAGTTAACATTTGAGTCAACCTGCATGCTACAGACAGCTACAGATAATGAATGATCCACATTTGGTAACATGCACTTAGACAGTAATCTTATTGGAAGAATTTTTTTAGAATAATAATATATATGTTGCAATTAAATATATCTACCCTGGGAATCAACTGAAATCTTATTGTTGAATATGGATCGATCTGGGTTTCAATGTTATAAAAATAAGTTTGCCTTAATCTGGTACTATCATTCTGCATAATCCCAGGCATATTATTTATCAATGAAACAAGCTTTCTCATTGGATATGCTGGCTCTGTAATAAAAAGGCGTCTTGTGATTGGTTGACCATGGCATGGGCTGTGCGAAGAAGTAAATTAATTATCATTTTGTTATGTCATATTCACAGAGTCAGAGACGAGCTTTGCGAATAGTCAGTGGCTACATGAAAACCTTGCTCACCAAATTTAACCGGTATCTTGATATGGCATTCAGCTGTAGAACAACGATCGTTGCCGCTGACATCTGCCACTGTTACGACGATGTTATCGTCCTGTTGTTGACACTCGATACGGTCGAGGAGCGAGGCTGTCCCAGCGCCGGGTACGTCTACGACGCCCGCCTGGCACGCGTCCATCACAAACCGATCCATGTGCGGGTATTCGTCCGGACACAGCGACTCTATCCGCACGTCTAGATGATCGCCTGTATTTACTATCAGGCGACCGAATGGTGTCACTTGATAGTCCCATTTTCTACTACAGTGATCGTCTCGTTTGTCGGTATTAGTAGCGCGCGTGTGAGTTGTACTCATATATCGCCCAAGCGTGCCGACAATGTATCTGGTTGTCGCGCGTGCCACTGTTTCAGATGTCACACGTCGGCATTCGTTCACGGCCCTCAACAACAACTTGCTTGAATACATATTACATGCAGCCGTGTTGGTGGACTATATGGATAGCTCATAAAACGCGTTCACGGAACATGCACAACCAGGCAGTTAGAGAGAAAACGTGCTGCCACCTCACGGCAGCTAGCATAATCGAGGTTACAAAGGGAAAGGCGAAGATGAAGCTGCGAGAATAATTACCGTTTTATGATTTTACAGTAATATTGTGTATTTTTCTTGACACACAGAGTCACACAAATCCTACTGAAATTACCAGCATATGACGATTGCTGAATCTAGGAATCGTCGTGAAATATAAAACACTTCGTAACTCCAAGGTCTGTCATATGAAATGTTAAAATAGGGGAAAGCGGTGTTAGTTGATCCAGTTTAGGTGACACACCCGTGTTTCCCTGAAAAACTACAGATTTAAGTACATAATCGACCATTGTTGGATTCAACCTAATGATAGAGCATATTATTAAATCATAATTGACATACAGTATGTAGCAACTGGCACACTAGTCCAAAATAAGACCTAACAGTTCACTTTTGCATGAATGCTTGAAAGTGTTCTGCAAGAGAGGCCTTGAGGCTTGACTGTGCCCACCGTATTTTATATGGAAGCGACCATATATGGGATATGCAAAATCAAACAATGCAATGGGATTGGATAATAAATTATCCTATAAACATTGGGTAATGACAATTGCCTCAATGGGACGTCACTAAAAATAACTAGTATCGGAGCTGGCATGCTATGGAGTTTAATGACCATGAAAAGATGGACAATGAAGCTGCTTGTCAAACATTGCCCAGCAAATAATCAGTGGATGAAACTGATGAATGGGAAGTCAATTAGGCTTGTCCTACTGCCTTGTGTGAATGAGTGCTGGCTGGGGACTGCTTCAAAGAACCATTGAAATTGCCCAGATAACAATCACACTTTCCCAGTGTCACATGCTAAGCAAATATTTATTAGGACTATCCAGGTACCAGGAGTGAAGCTGGGATATCTCCTAACAGTCCAAAGTGTAACCAGTTAAAGTTCAAAGATTAGCAGTGCAAACATAAGCCCAGTGAAGACTGACATCTCTTGTAGATTATAACCAGAATGTGACAACCATATAAAATATATAATTATATTTTACCCAGCCAATACTACCCAGTAGCCACTCAGTGGTTTTTATAAGTTCTTATACTAACTCACTACTCAATCAGTTTGTAACACCTTGCCTGTGTTGATGTTTAAACACTGGTTGATGCATTGAAATATTTTGAGTTAATTGTTAACCTTATTTCTGCATGCTTCATTACACTACATGTCAGTGAGTCAAAACAATTTTAATGGGTTGATCTAGTGTTTCAACAAAATTATTGTTAAGCAGGTGATGCCAGAACGAGAACAAACTCAGTAGAACTCAGACATTTCAATTATGCCATGAATCCAGTGATGCCTGGATTAAAATGCATGCAATTTTAACTGAATGAATTATTTTGGTTTTGATTAGTGTTATATATATTATTATATATATATATATATATATATATATATATATATATATATATATATAAATACATCAATGCATAACATGCTGTATCACCCCCCTCTATGCACATTAATCATAATATTATAATTTATGGTTAACTTTTATTACGTGAATTGGAGCGGGAATTGGAATCGAGTAAAAAATGATTTGAAAGAAATTGTAATGGAATTGAAAAAAATGAATTGAAAGAATGGAATTGCCCCCAGACCTGGTCATTGTTTTAAACATTGACACACATCGTTCTTGTATGCCAGAAGTGTGTGATTTTGACAATTCCACAAATAGTGTTCAGTATAATCAGTGACACAATAGTAGTGGCTATGAAGATGTTTCACAATTTTCTAATTTATAATCAGACAAAACATTACCCTAGTTACCATGAGAAAATCAACTCTGCCCTTAGACAACCACTCTCAAAAACAAAAACAAATATGATATGGTCATTATACCACCATTTTATTAATTTTGTTATAGCAACATACACAAAATGGTCTGATGCAGTTTTTCCTCTCAAATGTATATGTACTACATTATATATGGTAAAACAACATTCAGTCCTTGTTAGTTTTTTACCGTTGTGTTAAAACATCCGCATAAAGAACATACAATATAAAGTTATCAAACAGCTGAGGCATACATTTGAAATTGCCATTCTAGTGGAATTGATGAAATATAAATGTATACATATATTATAAACATTACATATAAAGACGACACCATTTTATAAGGAACACAGATGGTTTAGCAAGCATTCTATTGTAGTAAATGAACGCATTTCGTTTGGCGGCATGAAGTTAGTGTTGTGTATGTGTTACCAGGTAGTTTATGAACTGTTCACATGACTCCGAGTCATGTCCACAACATGACTACCAAGCAACCGTATACACATAATGATTTAGACTCTCTACAACCTTCCTGCTAACTCTACAACACACACATTTGTACAAGACAATGATAAAATGCATATGTGTGCGTGCATGCATGTGTATTCAGTGTAACGAGTATGTATAACCTGGTACACACACAATTACATCACATAGTATCATTAGTTTGGCAATGCGACACTATGACAAGTTGTGACTTGTGAGTACATTATAACCTGAAAATGAGCCAAGTCCTACCAGCCAGAACGGATGATAGTATTGTGCTAGTTAGCTATGTATTGGTGGCTGTGACGTGAGCCTGTATCAAGACAGAAGCACTTCTAGACATGTAGCGTGACATGGACACTTGGATACATGACTAGCCTACGTTAGTTCACCGTCTGTCTGAGGAATGTGTTGTAACTATACAGATCCACATTTCGTAGGATTCTACACGTCCAGCCTCGCAGATCTGACAACGTCAATGCACACAAGAAAACTGTCGTAGAGTAATCGATGCAGACAAAGTTCCTGTGTCGAGATGACCACCGGAGCCCAACCATATCTTCCTGCAATATCCTCGATTCAGGTCCTGAACCTAGCAACAGGCATCAATCAGAGTACACCATCTCCTACCATACAGTGTAGGTACGTACGCATTGTCAGGCATAAAGAGCCTGACAAAAAGCAGGTAAGCTTGTCCGCATACAACACCTGGAGATGATGTAAGAACTACAGTTGGTTAAGCCTAATCCAGGCCAATAATGAGCCGAATGTCAGGTTAAAATATCAGTTCATCTACAAAGCCAACATATCTGAATACAGCACCTCTAAACTAGGTCACAAACACTTAAAGGCTGCCTCTGGGGCTGGCTTAGCTTGTTGCAATCGTCAACACATTGCTAGCTTAAATAAATATACTTGTAGTCACAATTAGGCTAAAAAAAAATGTCCAGTAAATATGAAAGTCTTATTCATCATAGGACTAAAACTTAGACACACATTCACCAGCTAAAGCAAGAGGAAATGATATGGGGTGCAACGTATTTGTACAGTGCATGGCGTTTTCTAAAGAGCTGTTAGCAATATGTTCCTCTTTGAGAAGCACATGCCAACTGATTTGTGCCGTGACATCACAGATCATCATTATATCAGCAATGCGACACTATTACAATATAATATATACACTGTACAGATAAACAGGGGCATCTCTTTATGATACTGCCAACTGCCCCTTGTAAATACTGGTCATGTAAATATAGATTCAAGTGATAGATGGCAAGTTCTGCAAACTAAATCTTGTCTCCAATTTTTAAATACCTTCTTTCACTAATTATACTACTTTCTTAATGTCTACGCCTCAGTGTAGACAACACATACATCTTAATTAAAGTTTCCAAAGTTTCTTGCAATCCTAAATGCATTAGTTGCATCATAATTTAGCAAAATATTTTATACAAAACATACTACATAACAGTAGACTGACTTCATACATTCATATATGGGGTACGAGAAAAGGACCTATATCAAACTTTGGCACACTTTCAAATGTGTTCTCATAAATACACTTGGTTTTGGCATGTAATTATTTCACAACCTGCGACACAAATTGTAATATACATGTACAACTGAGATGCCATATGCTGGATATATGTCGCCCAGAGCATATCAGGTACACAGCAGGTGAAAGTGAATACAGTGCCTTACACGAGAGATGTATGGCATTGTGGAACTACACTTGTGACTATTAAAAATAAAAAAAACTACCGGGGGTAGTCATGCTGTGGATCTGTTGGTGCATAATTCCTTAAAACTAAGATCTACGGCGTACAGACGATGACTTAATAAAAATGGTGATACGATAAAGGCTCTATGTCACAAATGGATGATGTGATGACAACAGTTTGTTAACAAAACAGAAGATCTAACTGATACAAGGGAGTTGATGAGAGTTTGCTGACATAAGACAGGATCTAAGTTATACGACAGATGAATTGATGAGAGGTTGCTGACATAACACAGGATCTAAGTTATACGACAGATGAATTGATGAGAGGTTGCTGACATAACACAGGATCTAAGTTATACGACAGATGAATCGATGAGAGGTTGCTGACATAACACAGGATCTAAGTTATACGACAGATGAATTGTTGAGAGGTTGCTGACATAATACAGGATCTACGTTATATGACAGATGAACTGATGAGAGTTTGCTGACATAACACAGGATCTAAGTTATACGACAGATGAATTGATGAGAGTTTGCTGACATAACACAGGATCTATGTTATACGACAGATGAATTGTTGAGAGGTTGCTGACATAACACAGGATCTAAGTTATACGACAGATGAATTGATGAGAGTTTGCTGACATAACACAGGATCTAAGTTATATGACAGATGAATTGATGAGAGTTTGCTGACATAACACAGGATCTAAGTTATACAACAGATGAATTGATGAGAGGTTGCTGACATAACACAGGATCTACGTTATATAACAGATGAATTGATGAGAGGTTGCTGACATAACACAGGATCAAAGTCATACAAGGGATGAGTTGGTAAGCGTCTGGTGACGAAACACAGGAGTTGTGTCATCTGATATGGCTATAACTAAAAGAGGAGACAGATGTGATGATAATCTCAAATAAGTTGGTCACAAATGAAGAGAACAATGATATAAAGATGTCAAACCATAACAAAAGAGATGTCACCAACTATGATGCCAGGTCAACAATGTAAATGCCACAAACACGACTCCATCCACGGCCACTGTCAACTGATGTAGATCACAGTTGTTGAACATGTACGGGTTCAGCAGTCATATGTCACCAACAAATTTCAATTTCCTAATAAAAGATATATTTTCACTGCATGAAACAGTCCTTAGTACAGATGGCTGACACAGCACAGGACAGTTGAACTGTCAGCACACAGTGTACAGGTTGTACACAGCTATGTATTATGGTGGTTGTCAACCCCTCAAGCACCTATGGGGGTGACTCAGTGGACCGTTCTATCCCCTCGCCCCCCTCCTTGCGCCCCCGCAATCGCTTCATAATCTCCGGTGACCGTGCCGGCTTTTTCATCACCTGCGGTTTCACGCGCACGGGAGGTTTAGGTCTCGGTTGAGCAACTGGGCGTGATGCCATCAAACTGGGATCGTTCTCTGCAGTCCGACCAATCCACACCGGCTTGTCCGCATCGGCTGTTGTGTCAACGGCACTGCTAGCGCCACCTAGCTCGGGGACGATGACATCAGACGGATCCGAATAACGTTCTCGCCGCGTCCGAGTCGGGTGGGCGTGTGCACGAATTTTCGCATTTGTTGTGAAGCTGCGTTTCATCGGACTAAACGTCTCAGTAGAGGACACCAGTGGGGTCATGAATGACGACAATGCCGTGTTGCTGCGAGGCATCGTCGCCAGGCTGCCTTTCTTGATGGTGCTCTGATTGGAGTCGGCGAACACCTCCGCCGTGCTGAGAGACAGCATGGAACAGGTGTCTTCTGGCATACTGTAGCTGTTCTCGCTCGGAGACAGCAGGTGCGATGTGACGGGCAGGTCTTGCACCAGGTCAGGCGTGTTGCGAGGCTTCGCGCTGGGCGCGGACACTGTCTTCTCCTGCTCCGTCTTGGTCGAGTCCATCTTCATCTGTAGCGACTCAAGGCCAGACATCACCTCCGCCAGCACCGTGTCGATGTCCTGGGCCAGGTCGTCTGTACATGGCTGCTGTGCCTCTGGCTTGGCGTCCTTCGCCATCGCGGCAAGCACCTCGACCTCGCTGTTGTCTGGGGGCGACTCTGTGAGAACTGACGCAGACAGACACAAGGCAGACTGTGACACTGAAGGCACTGTGATGTTAGGCTGCGAGGTCGACTTGTCGACACTGTCTACTAGAGGCGCTGTGGACGAGTAGGAGTGAGATGGCAGAGACTCCGTCGACCGCTTCTTGTCGCTGTTACTTGTGTTACTGGGCAGGCTGCTGGCGCTCACTGGCGCTCTCCTCTCTCTACAAACACAGCACTCCGTCTCACTTCAGTGCACATTTATTATAGCCGTATTACTTTATGAGTACTTTTGTAATGCACCATGTACATGTATCCGGGTCAACATCCCACGCGAAGATGTTATTGGCAATATCAAAGTTATTTTCAGGTAGATGGAATGTTAAAATAAAACATGTGTTTAAATGACAAGTAAGCATAGGTTGAATAAATAATTGAATTAAATTAGTTGAATAAATATGTTACTAAACACTTCAGCTTTCATGCATAGCTTCACACAGTGGTCGTTTATTCTTCATTCCGTCATGGAGGGAGAGGGGTTAACTAGAAAAATTTAAATGTCTGCTGTTTGTGGATTACTAACTTCCGTAACACTATAAAAAGTACACATTAAAATAACATTCTTAGAAAACACTCAGGTTACATTAGCATTTAAATTGACTCTTATGTGGAAAATATGTTTCTCTTGCAGTTATCAGTATAAGATGTAGTTATAGAACTGACCCCGTCTTTGATGTGATGTATTTATCGGGAATGAGTCCGTCCTTTCCTGCGATGTGTCCCTCCCACCAGTCAGGCGACACCTGGTGGTACAGCACTAACACGTCGCCTTTCTTGAAGGACAACTCTCGCTCAGTGCGGGCTGTGAAGTCGTACTGCGCTATGGCTTCCTTCACATCCGCCTCTGTCAAACAACCAATGACAGGACAGTTAGAAGTCATACGACAAATATGGCCGACCATCATGCTGTGATAGTGAGGACACATTAGGATTGTTATGAAACATTTCTTAATAAATTAGTGTGAAGTTACATAATATATAACTGTTGGGATAATCTGTTTATGATGAAGCCAGAACTTTACAAATTATTAATATTTTTGGGGATATTCAAAAAGATATTTTAAAATAATGTTGTAACTGCCATCACCTGTCTAATGTTATCATTATTCATAATTACGCTGCTATACATCTGCAATTAGCTAAACTGATACCAATAACCTTGTTACTTTTGGATATATTTGGTCTTCCAAGATGAATTTGAACTTCCATAAAATACTTATATAATTATACTTTTCAACTGCACAAATAATTTTTATTTCGACAGGTCACAATCTTGTAAAATGCACTGGTTATAACTCGCACTAAAACCAAGATCACACAACAAGTGACTAGGGTCAAATAGCAAGCATTTAAAAAATGTATAACCAGGATGAAAAAACATGCTTTGATGGTTTACAGGAGGGAACAGCAAGTACATTGATAGTTTACAACAACTTATAAACTTTGACGGTTTACAGTCAGGACTAAAACAATACATACACGTACTATGATGGTTTACAACTAGGATCATGTAACAAGTATTGTGATGGTTACAAGCAGGATCACAAAATGTGTACTTTAATGGCTTACAACCAGGATTACATAAAAGAATGATGGCTTACAACCATAATGTCAATCACATAACAAGAACTTTGAGTGACCAACACAGGCTTTAACGGTTTACACAAAATAAACTTTCATGTTTTGCAACCAGGATCACACGACAGATATTTCAATGGTTTACGTTCAAAATTACAAAGTCAGATCGGAGCATAGGGAAGGCATACACAAGAGCACAAGACAAGCCACGACGTAGTGGAAGCGGTTGTACATTCAACACCTGTACATTGAGATTACTCCACGTAGCACAGCACCAGAGAGTGAGATAGAGAGTGAGAGACAGAAGAGCTGTGCCACAATCACAGTCACAAGACAACAGGCCATGCACAAGACATAGTGAGATACCTTTGAGTTGTTTTAGCTTCGTCCACAATGTGGTGGCTACAGGTGAGAGCCGTGAGAGAGAACAGGGAACAGGTGTGGTGAGACACAAAGCACAGCTTAGAATATATGCAAATGTGCAAAGGTCAATTTGGTAGGTCAGAACAGTGTAGCTCATTTAGAAACTCACTTAAGTGCAGACCTCCTTAACGCGATCTATGAAACAGTTAAAAACTAACAGAACATAACCTGTGTGTGCTAAACAACATTATACTCTATTTTGTGCAACTTTCTTAGCTGCTAAGCTACACATACAATGGTAGTCATGTTGCCTATAAGTAACATATTTGAGGAACAGAAAATAATTATACTTACTACCTAGACATAAAACTTGTCTATACAGTTGTGTCAAGACAACATATGTAGCTAGCTATCAGGCATGTCTAAATATCAGAATCTGAGATGTCTAGATAGTGTGCTTAGAGCATTTAAATAACACAAGATGAGCATGCACCACAGAACACTCCATCATAAAACAGTTGTCATCCAATGGTCATGCTCTACCAATGTACCACTGGACCACCCTGGTACCTAGTACTACATACTGCCCTACTGTGAGTACACTTTCATGCAATCACCAGATGTTTGCACCTCCACCAATCTCTCTCCGCAGCCACATCTCTAAGTTGAGGAACTCAAGGCAAAAACAGACATTGGTGACACAACTTATACTGGCAACAACCGCTACTGAACTGACATGCATCTAAGTAAAGCACAAACTGAATTCCAAACACCTACAAGTCCACAAGACTTTGGAACCAGCGTGCCTGTGAAACAACCAGACAGGATGGGTGACTACACAGCTACACACGTAGACAATATCTAAGGCTTCATCACACATTTAATGCTACAGACAGGTCAAAGGTTGGCTCACCAAAGACAAACTCTGAAAAGGAAGAGAGGAAGAATGACAACACAGCACTTGTTTTTATACTCGATGCAACATATCAGTAATGTCGTTGTTGCAATTTGGTCTACCTGAATCACACACTTTATCTCATACTGCTAACAGGACCTACTAAAGTAAACACTGGGCAAGTCTTTGTAATTGCATCACTGTAACGGGGTACACTGTCAGACCTTCAGGGGCCTTGGTGGTGACAGCAGAACAAATGGGGACGTGAGAGATGGATTATCAGCAGCACTCCCTTACAGATGACCCAAGTGGGAAGGAAGGGAAACAGGGGATAGACGAAGCATAGGCAGGTTAGACGAGTCCGTTGTGTCAGACCACACTATCGACCAAACACATTATATATAGTTAGACGTTAGAATGCATTAAATAAAGTCATGTTTCTGAAAGAGAAGAGTGGAGAGAAGAGGGAGGGTTGGGGAGGGTCTGTCTTACCTTCCTCACTGGTCACCTCTCCCGTGTCATCTTCCTCCTCATCCTCAGACAGCGTGTCAGGCCCGTCCTCATCCCTATCCCTGCAAGACATGTCACATGACCAACATCATATGGCAGCATGTAGATGTCATCTTAGCTAAGACTGTAAATGTTAAGTTTGTCTCATGCATGAGCTAATGTAACTAATTACACTATCGCTACACTTCTCTTACGTCATGTGCCTTGATTATTTACATTTCATCCTTAATCACACACACAAGCACATACACACACATACACATGCATACACATGCATACACATCAATACTCACTCACTCATTCGCTCACACAAGCATGCACATACAAACACAATCACCCACTGGTCTGAAACTACACTTCATTCTCTGTGATACGTTTACCATTGGTAAGTCTCACTGACTACAGCCCTTCACCTTCAATGGTACACTTGGTGTTCTTTGAACACCTACACTTCATCTTCAATGGTACACTTGGTGTTCTTTGAACACCTACACTTCATCTTCAATGGTACACTTGGTGTTCTTTGAACACCTACACTTCACCTTCAATGGTACACTTGGTGTTCTTTGAACACCTACACTTCATCTTCAATGATACACTTCTTGTACACGATACTCTCTGAACACTTACACTTCATCTTCAATGATACACTTCTTGTGCATGATACTCTCTGAACACTTACACTTCATTTTCAATGGTACACTTCTTGTGCATGATACTCTCTGAACACTTACACTTCATCTTCAATGATACACTTCTTGTACACGATACTCTCTGAACACTTACACTTCATCTTCAATGATACACTTCTTGTGCACGATACTCCCTGAACACTTACTATTCATCTTCAATGATATACTTCTTGTACACGATACTCTCTGAACACTTACACTTCATTTTCAATGGTACACTTCTTGTGCATGCTACTCTCTGAACACTTACACTTCATCTTCAATGATACACTTCTTGTACATGATACTCTCTGAACACTTACACTTCATCTTCAATGATACACTTCTTGTGCATGCTACTCTCTGAACACTTACACTTCATCTTCAATGATACACTTCTTGTACACGATACTCTCTGAACACTTACACTTCATCTTCAATGATACACTTCTTGTGCATGCTACTCTCTGAACACTTACACTTCATCTCAACACCAGACTTCTTGTACATAATTCTCCCCAAATACTTACACTTGGTCCTCAATGATACACTTCTCGTATGCAGTGCTGCCTTCGTGAGGGAATATCTCGTCTTGGTGCAGAATGACGTTCTTGATGAGTTCGCTGACAAAGCTGTGGTACTGGACCTGGTCGCGATCTGGCGGCACAGGCATGAGGGTCGGACCAAAGCAGATGGCCAGATTGTACGGGTCCATCATGTTCTCATCACTGTACTCTGACAAACTGCAGCACACACAGCACAATCAGAGTGATGCAGATGAGTTAGTTACTACTTCTGGATTATGATGACATTGGTCTACTCTTTAGTGGTTCATAAATATTATTACATGCATAGAAATACACTTTTATTGAGCTTTATTGTACATTTGTCATACTCTGCTAGGATAATATTAAATTAATTACACAGGCATTAAATTCTCTCCTTAACAGACCAGAATAGATAGAAAAAAGCTTCTTATATAGCACTGTATCCAATCCCCAGGATTGATGAAAGCGCTTTACACTTTACTCCCTGACAGACCTGTTCAATCAAACAACATCTCGACTTCTGTGAAAAGCATCCAGCCTCACTGCAATTAGTGTGCGAAGACTATTCATACACAAACATCCACCGCTGTCTATAGCCATGTACTCATTCATACAAATGAGTGAACTGGAGCACTGTAGAGTGAAAAAACATGCCCAATGTTTTACATGGCAGTAGAGGGTTCGAACCCGGATCATCTTAGTCGAGAGTCCGAAGCTCTAGCCACTGCGTCACTGCGCTACTAGAGTTATTAATATCACTTGTTGTCTGATGCCAGACACGTGTACATGCATGCATGCTGCTACTCACTGGTGGAGGAAGGAGAAGAGGTAGGCCATGACAACAATGATGGGTCGAGGCAGTGTCATGACGAGTTCCTTTAGTCGACTCACTATCGCTTCAGGCTCCTGCATTTCTACAGACACGCACGAGGACGGTTTAGTACAGGACAGTGTTTCATGAAATATTGTCCCACAATTTATTATTTGACACAACAAAAAACCAAAACCAATTAACCTGACATGTGATAGATGACCTCCCTGTCTACCTGCTTTCTAGATTCTCTAAAGATTAACTACCACAAAAACAAGACCATATGAATCATTTGTCTGTGTAAAACAACATCCCTTCTTACGAACGCATGTTGCATGTTCTTGTGTCATTGTCTTTTTAGATGGGTTTGATGTATTCCATGTCACTGAACTGAAAATTCACAAATGGAACTTCACAGTAACCACAGTAAATGACAACTGCTCTTTGAATGTTCATAAATATTGAAGTGGATATGTGATGTAAATAAACAAATGGACAGTAGCAGTTGACCAGAGGATGGAGATGAACTTACTACTGCAGGCGATGAACTCGTCAAAGAGTGCGAGAGGAAAGAGCGGCTCTCTCAGCTCCCGGAAGTAGAGCTTGAGGACACCAGCGACCGAGTTGATGTCACGACCCTCCAACACCTCCAACAGTGGGTCGTCACCTGGGTGAAGAAACATTCTATTTACACTGGGCCTGCAACACTATCTGCTCAGAATGCACCAGACATAGTCTCTGAAAGACCTGTTCGGACAAGCACTGTGCCCACTAGCCATACTGCAATAGCTACATGAAAGCAGCTTGTTCGTTAAATTCTAACTCAGGAATCCTATCATGATTTATTGTCAGATATCACAGTGTTATCTGTATATAGTATAGCTGCTGCCCAGGTTTTGAAATGTTATCACATTACTTTGAGTCTTGGTCCTGTCAACTGATGGGCAGGCATATTCAGCAGTTAGCCGCCACACAGTAAATACATCTTCCATGGGAAACATCTATGACAATGTTCTCATTTCACTATAGAACACACACACGCACACGCATGCACGCACACGCACATGCACACACACACACAGCAACAACTAGCTTCTACAGATTGCAGTGTCAAACAATAATGGCTCAGTTTAGTGAATTTACCTAACATAAAGTAAGAATAGTTAAGGAGAAAAATTCTTCTGTTTCAATACGCCAGCCTAATTAATATACCGATGGCTACAAAACAAAGATTACTGTTGTACCTCGTTCAAAGCTGTTCTTGAATTCATTAATTTCATGCTGCGAGCCTGACACCCGGAACACCCCCTGGTGGTGCATGCCTGAAACACAGATAACAAATCATAAGTGTTTGGACTATATGACATTTGTTAGAAAGAAACAGAAAATAGAACATTCCCACCACCAGAAGAGTGAAACACAAACATAAGTTTGCTATATTTTTGACACTTATATCGACTATACTGTTCAAGACAGATATTTGTAGTGATGATTCTTAAAGCAACTTTAATTTTTTGTATAGTCTGCAATAATATAATATAATATTTGTTCTTCATTGTGGGGCAACTAAGTTATATTCTATGCAAACCATGTGACCATGGTGACATAACATTAGTAATAATCTGTCACTTTCTATATCAAAGAGATTGTGCTGGATCCAAATGTGTCCTGAACAGGCATGGAGAGACACACAGCTTAATATGCTAACTTACAGTGTTTGTTCTCTGGTCCAAGTGGTGTTAGACAGAGGCCTACTTGGTAAGCTACAGTAAGTGTGCCAGTACAAGGTGAGACTAGGTAACTGGGAGAGACATACCATACAAGTTGATTGACCGGATACAACTCCTGACGACTAGAGGAATGTCATGGTCTGTGCCCTGCAAACAGTGAAATGCTTATGACATGTGTCTATAATAAAAAGAGAATGAACAATTATTATGAAGTGTAACTGATTATTCTTAAGTTTACAGAGCATCTTTCAAGTGTATCTTGTGTCCTTGTTTAGTACAGTTTTGAATCTACTCCTGTCAGTAGCAGAGAAGTATAGTAGTATAAAGTCCAACTGACACAATGATATCACAGACATTAAAGAATGCAATTATATACGTTCTAGTATTTGTTAATTAAAATTAGTTACCCGGTAGTTAACTGAAAATGTATTTGCTCCTCACTATTGAAACTGATTGGGCCAAAGTGACATCAAGGTGACTTTACTGACTTAATAGAGAATAGTCACTAAAGCTACATGGGCAATCAAACAAGTTACCAGAGCAAGACCAGGCATATAGCTGTGCAGCGTGGGAAACATTAACCATAATAAATATTGTGTAGTTTTCTATTTTCTTATTAACCTATTTCCATTTCATGAATATTTCATCTGATTGCATCCGTGTCATGTTTTGCAAATGATTGTCAAACAAATACACCGCACATTTCAATCACAATAAATCAGTTTCTGTAGACTGTAATTTTATATTGTCATTAGGACACAATTCTTTTTAATCTTACCAAATGGCAACTTTTGGTCATATTGATTGAGCTCTGTGACCTACAGAAAACATATCTAGGCACTTGATATGCACTGCTATAATAGTTCCCTCCTATGACGTGGCCAGTAACAATCAACACGACATGTCCCCATCTGACATTTACAGAAAACTACTCTGTTGCGTGACGTCACCACATATTGTCTTGTCAGCCTGTCAGAAGCTTAAGCACTCCTCCTTGATTAAATCTTTTCATTCAATTCTCTCATATCGTGAAAACCAGAACCTGTTTCATATTGATTACATTACGCCAGCTCATTTAACGAAATCTGCAATTCAATATTGATGAAATAATCAGAAAAGATGCAAGTTATTTTTGACTACGCATAGTTGTAACTGACCTATACAAATTGTTGCTGTCTTACCATCACATACTCTTCTATAGTCTTACCTTCACATACTCTTCTATAGTGTTACATTCACATACTTTTCTATAGTCTTACCTTCCCATACTCTTCTATAGTCTTACCTTCACATACTTGTTATAGTCTTCCCTTCACATACTCTTCTATAGTCTTACCTTCCCATACTCTTCTATAGTGTTACCTTCACACAATCCTCTATAGTCTTACCTTCCCATACTCTTCTATAGTTATACATACTATAGTGTTACCTTCACATACTCTCCTATACTCTTACCTTCATACTCTTCTATAGTTTTACCTTCACATACTCTTCTATAGTCTTACCTTCACATACTCTTCATAGTCTTACCTTCACATACTTGTTATAGTCTTACCTTCACATACTCTTCTATAGTCTTACCTTCACATACTTTTCTAGTCTTACCTTCATATACTCTTCTATAGTCTTACCTTCCCATACTCTTCTATAATCTTACCTACACATACTCTTCTATAGTCATACATACTCTTCTATAGTCATACATACTCTTCTATAGTCATACCTACACATACTCTTCTATAGTCACACCTGCCCATACTCTTCTATAGTCTTACCTACATACTCTTCTATAGTCATACCTTCACATACTCTTCTATAGTCTTACCTACATACTCTTCTATAGTCTCACCTACACATACTCTTCTATAGTCATACATACTCTTCTATAGTCTTACATACATACTCTTCTATAGTCTTACCTTCACATACTCTTCTAGTCTTACCTTCACATAGTTGTCTATACTCTTACCTTCACATACTCTTCTAGTCTTACCTTCACATAGTTGTCTATACTCTTACCTTCATATACTCTTCTAATCTTACCATCACATAGTTTTCTATACTCTTACCTTCACATACTCTTCTAATCTTACCTTCACATAGTTTTCTATACTCTTACCTTCACATACTCTTCTAATCTTACCTTCACATAGTTTTCTATACTCTTACCTTCACATACTCTTCTAATCTTACCTTCACATAGTTTTCTATACTCTTACCTTCACATACTATTCTAGTTTTCCCTTCACATAGTTTTCTATACTCTTACATTCACATACTCTTCTAGTCTTACCTTCACATAGTTTTCTATACTCTTACCTTCACATACTCTTCTAGTCTTACCTTCACATAGTTTTCTATACTCTTACCTTCACATACTCTTCTAGTCTTACCTACACACTCTTCTATACTTTACCTACACATACTCTTCTATAGTCATACCTGCCCATACTCTTCCATAGTCTTACCTACATACTCTTATATAGTCTTACCTACACATACTCTTCTATAGTCTTACCTACATACTCTTCTATAGTCATACCTACACATACTCTTCTATAGTCTTACCTACACATACTCTTCTATAGTCTTACCTACATACTCTTCTATAGTCTTACCTACACATACTCTTCTATAGTCTTACCTACATACTCTTCTATAGTCATACCTACACATACTCTTCTATAGTCTTACCTATACATATTCTTCTATAGTCTTACCTACATACTCTTCTATAGTTATACCTTCACATACTCTTCTAGTCTTACCTACACATACTCTTCGATAGTCTTACCTACACATACTCTTCTATAGTCATACCTTCACATACTCTTCTAGTCTTACCTACACATACTCTTCGATAGTCTTACCTACACATACTCTTCTATACTCTTACCTTCACATACTCTTCTAGTCTTACCTTCACATAGTTTTCTATACTCTTACCTTCACATACTCTTCTAGTCTTACCTTCACATAGTTTTCTATACTCTTACCTTCACATATTCTTCTAGTCTTACCTTCACATAGTTTTCTATACTCTTACCTTCACATACTCTTCTAGTCTTACCTTCACATAGTTTTCTATAATCTTACCTTCACATAGTTTTCTATACTCTTACCTTCACATACTCTTCTAGTCTTACCTTCACATAGTTTTCTATACTCTTACCTTCACATACTCTTCTATGCTCCCACCAAACAACTTGGGCTGGCCAACTCCTGGTGCTCTCCCTATCTTCCGCTTCACTGGTTTTGGTGGCAGCGTTGGAGGCCTGAACAGATTTCAATAATTGTGAAACTTTAATAATTCTATGCATTCATTTTGGCAACTGCTACGGATGTGAGTGCTGTAATCATGGGCAGAAGTTGCACATGCTGCAGGCTGATGTATCTGATATTGTATAGCTCAGTTTGATAGATGGCGACAGGCAATCGGAATCAGAATGTCATAGAATGATTGGCCAATGAAAATGTGTTATGGATTCCATGAATCAGTGCATGTAAATGGTTCGATGAGATGAATAAGAACTTACCGTGTGCCAGTGGTGTTGGAATAATCCCCTTCACCGAGAGCCTTCTGGATGGAATTGACCTTGGCTTGGAGTCGTGCGATCAAGTTGTTACTGAGCACATACTCTCCAAATTTCTGTAAACACACAATCCCATCATTCACCAACATGTGAGACATTGCAGAGAGACAGAGTGACTGGTCGGCTAAACAAATGTATTCACCATAATATTATGTGCCTGATCTTATCTCCCAAATATTTCGTTAGACACTGTGTATGCAAAAAGTACATAATACTTTTAATATTTGACAAAATTAATGAAAATGTAACACTAGTTATGCCAATGGTTGAATAATTGTGAACACTCTTGAGTTTGAATTGGCATAGATACAAGACTGTTTCTGCAAATTACTGTCAGTTAGTCAAAAATAAAGAGAAATACAAACCACACACAATTCCCTAACATGTTGTATTTGATCAAACATTCTAACAACAACTACAACTGAACACTTACTGTGAGATAATAGTCCTCTGTTTCAAATCTATCTGAGCGTTTCTTGGCTTTCTCAAGCGATGACTTTTGTTGATGTCGTTCCTCGGTAAACAAGATGGACACATCGTAGTCTTTCACATTGATCATCTCCATCAGGGAATGATCAACTGTCTCTAAAGTCTTCCACATCTGTCAAACACACAATTATAGTTACAAAGTCTCCATGGGTAATGATCAACTGTCTCTAATGTCTTCCACATATGTCAAACACAAAACTATAGTTACAATGTCTCCATGTGTAAAGATCAACTGTCTCTAATGTCTTCCACATAAGTTAAACAAAAAACTACAGTTACAATGTCTCTATGTGGAATGATCCACTGTGTCTAATGTCTTCCACATCTGTCAAACACAAAACTACAATTACAATCTCTTCAAGGGGAATGATCTATACCTCAAGTCTTTCACATCTGTCCAATATTTGATGGTCCCACTATTACATGGAAAGGTCAGGGTATAAATAAACAGTTAATCAGACTTTGCATCAGCACTATACTACAGGGCACTAGCTGACCAGCCAGCCATCCAATACAAACCTCATCATTCTCAACCTTGAGTGAGTTGAGTCGGTTGTTGAGTTGGTTGAGTCGGTCAATGAGTTCTTCCTGCACCGGCTTCTGAGCACTGATCTGACACACCTACAACATGACGTCACAGTGTCATCAAGTCATGATGTCATTACGTCATAATGTTGTTATGTCATACGATCATGGTATTATTCATTAGGTCATGAGATAATGTTAGCATGTCATGAGATCATAATGTTATCATATGATATAACATCATAACGACATAAACACATGATCAATACGTTGTCATATCACAAGATCAAAGTATTGTCATATCCTGATATCAGTGTTGTCAAATCCTGAGACCTTCAGATTGTCATATCGTGCAACTGTTTTGCTATCACATCATGTGATATGATGATATAATTATGTTGCTTTATAATGTGTCATTATGTCATCGAGTCATGAGATCTTTGTTGTCATATCTCGAGATCATAATAATGGTCATATCATGAGTTCATAATGTTGTCATGTCATGAAATCTTAATATTATCATCTAACATGACTTATTGTAATATATTATTATGAACTCATAACACTTAAGAAACATAAGATCATGATAGTATCTCGAGATCAAGAGTGTAGCATAATATCATGAGAGTACAGCACTGTAGCTTGAGATCAAGAGTGTAGCATAATATCATGAGAGTACAGCACTGTAGCTTGAGATCAAGAGTGTAGCATAATATCATGAGAGTACAGCACTGTAGCTTGAGATCAAGAGTGTAGTTCAATATCATGAGAGTATCTCGAGATCATCAAGAGTGTAGCTTGAGATGAGTGTAGTTCAAGATCATGAGAGTATCTCGAGATCATGAGATCATGTAGATGTAGCTTGAGATGAGTGTAGTTCAAGATCATGAGAGTATCTCGAGATCATGAGAGTGTCTTGAGATGAGTGTAGTTCAAGATCATGAGAGTATCTCGAGATCATGAGAGTAGCTTGAGATGAGTGTAGTTCAAGATTATGAGAGTATCTCGAGATCATGAGAGTAGCTTGAGATGAGTGTAGTTCAAGATCATGAGAGTATCTCGAGATCATGAGAGTAGCTTGAGATGAGTGTAGTTCAAGATCATGAGAGTATCTCGAGATCATGAGAGTAGCTTGAGATCATGAGTGTAGTTGGAGATCATGAGAGTAGCTCGAGATCATGAGTGTTTTGAGATCATGACAATAGCTCGTGATCATGACAGTAGCTCAAGATGATGACAGTAGCTCAAGATCATAACGGTAGCCTCAGATGATGAGTTATTAAGATGATGAGTTAGTGAGATGATGAGGCCATAGCCGACCATCCTCACCTCATCGCCCTTGTGGGGTTGGAAGTCGAAGGTGCGAGGGGTGGAGAAGGGCTGATGGTAGAGCTCGAGGAAGCGGTGTTTGTCCGAGCGTTGCTCCAGGTCTCCAATACACTTGTTCATGAGGTTCACACAGGCCTGGCGTGACTGGATCAAGTTCTCCTCCGCCGACACATGCATCAACATCGCCCGACC
Source organism: Ridgeia piscesae (assembly GCA_025642075.2). NCBI lineage: Eukaryota > Metazoa > Annelida > Polychaeta > Sabellida > Siboglinidae > Ridgeia > Ridgeia piscesae. Next base: position 304,782 of record JAODUO010000309.1, on the reverse strand, counting down.
CAGTGTGTTGTGGTAGCCCAGGTCCATGCACTGAAAGACAGATATCACAGGTCCATGCACTGAAAGACAGATATCACAGGTCCATGCACTGAGACAGATATCACAGGTCCATGCACTGAAAGACAGATATCACAGGTCCATGCACTGAAAGACAGATATCACAGGTCCATGCACTGAAGACAGATATCACAGGTCCATGCACTGAAAGACAGATATCACAGGTCCAATCACTGAAAGACAGATATCACAGGTCCATGCACTGAAAGACAGATATCACAGGTCCATGCACTGAAAGACAGATATCACAGGTCCATACACTGAAAGACAGATATCACAGGTCCATGCACTGAAATACAAATATCACAGGTCCATGCACTGAAAGACAGATATCACAGGTCCATACACTGAAAGACAGATATCACAGGTCCATGCACTGAAATACAAATATCACAGGTCCATACACTGAAAGACATGATATCACAGGTCCATGCACTGAAATACAAATATCACAGGTCCATGCACTGAAAGACAGATATCACAGGTCCATGCACTGAAAAACAGATATCAGATAGAAAAAGCCTGTTGATCTATTTCCAAACTGCCATGACATTTTTGTTACTATCAACAGATCAGTAAAGTGTCAATAAATATTGATAATTAAATTCATCAGTGATGGTATACTATTGTCACATTGAGCACCTTGGTGAATCGATAGTTCAAGGTACTGTCAGGTGAACTTGAACAGACCAGAGACAGTTCAAGAGAGAACAGAGATGCCACAAGAACTCACGTCTATGAGGTCAGGCAGATCATCGGTGAAGTACTTGTGTACGGCAGCATTGGCTGCGTCCAGACACAGAAGGTACTCATTGCGCGCCTTCAACGCCTTCAACTTGTTGTCTGTGTACTTGGCTTGTTTCTGTAACACACGGTCACTGACATCTTGACACAGTCCAGCTTTGTGCTTGGTCAACATCACATGTATGAGTGTGGTGAGGTTAGGTCAAGCAGGTGTCTGTGAATCCTATTGATGTTATATCCTTTTCATTGTCGTTATAACCACTACCAAAACTACGTCAAAGTATACCTCATATACACAGAAGATAGTTTCTCAGAATATTCACAAATTATATTTGTTGGGATGTAATTCATAATGGGAAATAACTAACTCAGAAGAACTGATAGGCAGATATTTTGTGTTTCTCAAATCAATTGCTGAACCATGCATAATGTTACGGGAAATAAAAGGATGCCCCAATACCAATAAAAACCCTTCAAATATGAATTTTTAAAAACCCCATAATTTTTCATACTAGGGGTACAAATTAATCCTTGAAAGTTTGGCGCCTGAGTCTGAAGCACTTGTGACTGTGACTGGTGTTACCTTCTCAGTTTGTTTCTCCACAGAGCGGTACTTGCGTGACAGCGAGCCCTTGGCCCCCTGCTGCTCCATCTTGGTCTTCTGCTGCTCCATGTTCCTCAGCTTCGCCTCGGCCTGCTTGCTCTCACTGTGGTACACGTGGTACGTCTTCAGCGCCTGTCACACACCAATGGCAGATGTGACGTCACAACAACATCACTCATGATGACTTACATGTTAACACAACCACATGTCTGTATATTTTGAAGTCTTATCCTGGTCTATTTTATTAATATTCTTTATTTACAACAAATTACATACTGACTCTCTATAGGTAGTGTTCTCCGTTGGTCTGGCTCACTAGATATTATTCTCTTGGAGACAACTCCTACCTCAAAGTGCAGCAGAATAATTAATAAGATGAGTGTCGCTGCCAAGAGGCTATTTATGATGACGACGCAATGCACGCAAGCATGCATGCACGCATGCATGCACACACACACACACAGAACATGAATTGAATGGTAGCAGATTAATCGCTGAAACTTTGGCAAACTGTCTAGTAGAAAAAACATGAATACACAGGTATTAAAGTGCTAACTCAAAAATAGTTGGAAGTTGTTATAAATGTAGTATACAAATCAGAGATGGAGTGAGTACAATACAAATGTACTCGAGTACGAGTACGATTACTTTGAACATGCATGAGTACAAGTACGAGTACTCAGAAAACAAATGTACTCGAGTACGAGTACGATTACTTTACAATATACTCGAGTACGAGTACGATTACTTTAGAATGTAATGCATGATTACTTTCATGATTACTTTAATGAATATCCTGTTTCTAACATAAAGGCGACTTTCATGGAATCCCTAGGTGTCATTCTTGTTCTGTTATTGTGTCACTAATGTTCTAACTGATTACTGCTATCCACTATCCAGGTGTTATTATTATTAATAATTAGACGCCTTTCTCAGGTATTGATGAATCATTTAATGCTGGATTAATAATTTAATTTATGGTTTCTGAATCAAATACAAATAGGAGGCATTTTAATTTCAAATACACATGATCAAATACATTACAATAACAACACTTCAAAACCAGGGGGCATATTCAAGAGTAGTAATCAGATGATTAGACATGGGGTCAATCCATTGTATTTGAAAGTAATTAAATACTTTTTAAAGTATTTGTTTTGATGTTTAGGAATTAAAAGTATTTGTATTTAATACTTTCCTAAAGTATTTGACTTGTTCAAATATTTTTTTGAAATACATTGTCAGTATCAACATTTCTTTTTCACTGTCACATGTAATGTAATACCTGCCAAACTGATTACCTTAATGCACTGCAACTTCACCTAACAGTGCTAATTACTGATGAAGACACTTAACAGCAGGCTTCCCCTGGCCCTGCAGTGACCACAACTTGTGTTTGCTCAGAGCCATAGGATGGACCTAACAGTGACCATAGGTCAATATCCCCTTTTGTTCTTTAGTCAGGCTTCAATTTGGAACCAGGTTATTCTGGTTTCCTGGCTGACTTTGAAGTTGAGCCTTCCTCACAACATCCTAGCAATGATTAACAGTGTCTCTTCCGAGGGCAACATAGGCATTTTATTACGGACCTCCTGGCTTAACATACAAACACTGTATTTTGGCCTTTACCTCTTTCAGTCAGTTGTCACTGTGATGCAGTTAGCAATAACAATACTCCCTAGCACTGGTCTGCCTGTCATCATATGAGCAAAACACTAACAGTAATAGAAAATGAATACCTTGATTATGATTACATTTATTAGATTACTTCTCATATTGCCATTTTTATCTGTCTAATATATTTGCTTGCAGCTGTTCATATGAAAAATATGTAATCGTGAGAAGTAATCGTGAGTACGTTTACTTTGGTAATGTACTCGAGTACGAGTACGATTACTTTCCTTCGTACTCGAGTACGAGTACTACTCAAAAAGTACTCGTACTCGAGTTCGAGTACGAGTACGAGTACGAGTACAAGTACACGAGTACGATTACTCCATCTCTGATACAAATTATAAATATTTACTTAAACAATGATCCAGTACTAGCATACCATCAGAGTACAGTATTACAGCACAGTATGCTATCATGGTTATTACATCAGTAAAGGCAAAGAGTGACATTTTTGATAATAATGAATATACTATGTTATATAGCTGTGCTCTAACAAATTAACGCAACTTACTAATATACTTACACTTTGTAATTCATTGAGAACTTTCACCATTTCATTATGACTTTTCACTGCAATATCATGACACTGAAAACACGAATGTAATTTTTTGACACTTAGAAAAAGAAAACATACATGCAATATCTGCTGTTATATGATAATGATGTCATACTCTACTAAAAACATGGAAAATAATTATTAATGGCTCAACAATTTTGCTACATTGTGAGAATTAGCTCTTACTTTGAAGTATTTTATTCGAAACATGCAACGTTTCTGTCCACCATCTTTATCCAAGGTAACTGCTAACTTTAAAAATACACTCAAACATAGTTCACAATTCATCTGTGCCAGTTCAGTTGTATAAAAACATGATAGCTAAACCTTCATGGTGAATCATGTGGTTATTTAGCTTAAAACTGATCAACACTGTATACTGTTCCACATACAACAATCCAATATAACTCAAAGTGTATCACTTGTGTGTTAATAGTATTTGTCTGTTGCCAAACGTTTCATCATAATTGTTTGGTAAACTGTATCCAGCAACAAATGTTGCCTAATGTATGTGTATTGTGTCATGCAAAGCCACACAATTTCAGTCAACGTGTGCTTGTTCACAACTCAGCAAAACCTTTGTCAGACCATAGGTGGAAAATGGTTGCTCAGTACATGATGGGTTAACTCAAGCTAAACATGGTAGAAGGGGTCTATACATAATGCAATTGCATAAATTAATGCTAGGATTATGTTGGTGCACACAGGACTTGTGGTAACTGTGGTGCAGCATGCTAACCAGCCACAGTGACCAGTGGAATGTGCTCTCACTCGGGTTAACAATAAAGATATGAAAACGTTTGATATTTGTACAAATGTGATTCAAAACATTTCAAACATTTAACTCATGGTATTAAATTTTGTTTCTTTGTCATCCAAATAAATGTTTATATCTATACAATGGACATTTCTCTAGAACATTAAACTGATACTAGCTGAAACATAAACCACCAGCTACCTATAAAACATCTCAGGTCTTTTTACCCATCTACTACTGATAAATGACAAACCTTCCTATAGATGCGATGCATGTCTTCTACGAGGCTGGTGAAGCGCGAGGTCATCTGTGTGTTGTAGAGATCACTGAGGATGGCGTGGTCCTTGCTCTGTCTCATCGTGCTCTCTAGTAGAGACTGCCAACACTTGTAGGTGGAGTAGCCCGGCCACGACTCACGTCTACAACACATTACACACTTATAGCCTGGCCACGACTCACGTCTACAACACATTACACACTTGTAGCCCAGCCATGACTCACGTCTACAACACATTACACACTTATAGCCCGGCCACGACTCACGTCTACAACATATTACACACTTGTAGCCCGGCCACGACTCACGTCTACAACACATTACACACTTATAGCCCGGCCACGACTCACGTCTACAACACATTACACACTTATAGCCCGGCCATGACTCACGTCTACAACACATTACACACTTATAGCCCGGCCACGACTCACGTCTACAACACATTACACACTTATAGCCCGGCCACGACTCACGTCTACAACACATTACACACTTATAGCCCGGCCACGACTCACGTCTACAACACATTACACACTTATAGCCCGGCCACGACTCACGTCTACAACACATTACACACTTATAGCCCGGCCACGACTCACGTCTACAACACATTACACACTTGTAGCCCGGCCATGACTCACGTCTACAACACATTACACACTTGTAGCCCAGCCACGACTCACGTCTACAACACATTACACACTTGTAGCCCGGCCACGACTCACGTCTACAACACATTACACACTTGTAGCCCGGTCACGACTCACGTCTACAACACATTACACACTTGTAGCCCGGCCACGACTCACGTCTACAACACATTACACACTTGTAGCCCGGCCACGACTCACGTCTACAACACATTACACACTTGTAGCCCGGCCACGACTCACGTCTACAACACATTACACACTCGTAGCCCGGCCACGACTCACGTCTACAACACATTACACACTCGTAGCCCGGCCACGACTCACGTCTACAACACATTACACAATTGTAGCCCAGCCACGACTCACGTCTACAACACATTACACACTTATAGCCCGGCCACGACTCACGTCTACAACACATTACACACTTGTAGCCTGGCCACGACTCACGTCTACAACACATTACACACTCGTAGCCCGGCCACGACTCACGTCTACAACACATTACACACTTATAGCCCGGCCACGACTCACGTCTACAACACATTACACACTTGTAGCCTGGCCACGACTCACGTCTACAACACATTACACACTTATAGCCTGGCCATGACTCACGTCTACAACACATTACACACTTGTAGCCCAGCCACGACTCACGTATACAACACATTACACACTTATAGCCCGGCCACGACTCACGTCTACAACACATTACACACTTGTAGCCTGGCCACGACTCATGTCTACAACACATTACACACTTATAGCCCGGCCACGACTCACGTCTACAACACATTACACACTTGTAGCCTGGCCACGACTCACGTCTACAACACATTACACACTTATAGCCTGGCCACGACTCACGTCTACAACACATTTATAGCCCGGCCACGACTCACGTCTACAACACATTACACACTTATAGCCCGGCCACGACTCATGTCTACAACACATTACACACTCGTAGCCCGGCCACGACTCACGTCTACAACACATTACACACTTATAGCCTGGCCACGACTCACGTCTACAATGCATTACACTCGTAGCCCGGTCACGACTCATGTCTACAACACATTACACACTCGTAGCCCGGCCATGACTCACGTCTACAACGCATTACACACTTGTAGCCTGGCCACGACTCACGTCTACAACGCATTACACACTCGTAGCCCGGTCACGACTCCTCACGTCTACAACACATTACACACTTGTAGCCCGGCCACAACTCATGTCTACAACACATTACACACTTGTAGCTCTGCCCAAGCTCACATCTACAACACATTACACACTCATAGCCTGGCCACGACGCATGTCTACAATACATTACAGCACTCATCAGACAAACTACGTACTGAATTATGTTTGACCAGATGCAAAACATTCAGAGATCTACCTTTGTTTCTCAGTCTTATGCCGAGTCATGATCTGTTTGACGAGCCGATCAAGCTTCTGTGAGTAGTCAAGTTCAAGAGAAGCCCGATGTCTGTAGAACTCTTGCAGTTCCTGTAGCATTGCATCGTGGGTCTCGACGCGCCCATCCAAACATCGCAGCTGTTCATTTAGTTGTTGGTGAATATCTGCAAAAGAACAATATACATAACGTGATCAATCATACTCAAATGATACACATTCTCAACCTCAGAATTAAACATAAAAAACAAGATGCACATATCCCACTTCCAAATGAACATAAAAAGTAATCATAAATGCACAACACACACCTCAGAATTACATTGCATTAAAAAAATAAAAAATAAATGCATCATTCAACTACAATTAAAAAAGTTGAACATAACACCAAAAGTGAAAAATTATTTCATCATCAACCTGAGAATAATTAAATGTCAAAATCCCACCATCATCCCTGTCATTTTGGAACTAAACATCCGCACGTCCTAATTTCATGGCCAAACAACGTAATTGTAATAGTTCCATGTAGCATAGCGCGCATACATTTTGCAGATCTCTTCAAACAGCCCATCTGCACACTGGTGAGTCGACTGATGCGAGGACACGTCATGTTACAAACACAGGTCTACTGTTGTCTAGATGAAACGACAGTCAGCTCCACCCACGTCAGTGTCTAACACAATGTCCCTTCACTTCCCTCTGCTCTCACTGCATAGTTGCGGGAAGCAATACGAAGCCAACAGAAAGAGGATGTGTATTTTATCAGCACTCCTCAGCGACCAGGTTCTTTGTCTAATGTTACACAATAAGCCAGCGTAATTATCCATTCTAAAAATAATAATTCTTGAATTCACGTCAGCGTTTTGAGAGAAAATGGGTCTGGAGGCCCCAAAGTCCTTTGGAATATAGTGAGTTTGTAATTATTATGATTAAAATGTGTTTTGGTGAATTATAGTCACTGCGTAGTGTTTTCACCATAATTGCCTAATTGGCATTTTTTCCTGTTATTCTTATGCAACAGGACTAGATATTTCAATCTATAGTTGTTCAGAATATTAATTTTATTTATATGTTTTTCAACTATAGGTGACAGACAATACACCAGTCACATAATTTTAAAGATAATTAAACAAGCATCAAAATAAACTCAACTGGTATTTACAGAAAGTCATTCGTTTTGAAGATACAGCTTTATTGATATCGGCAGAAGCAGTTGCCAGTTGCAATAGAACATTAATTACAGGCAGCTATGCTTTCTACTCAGGCCACCTCGCCTTCAGTATGTGGCAGTACTTTCAAATACACAGGAACTGTCCAAATAGAGCAGGATCATTGAGGTGAATCATACAAACAACACTGAGGTGATCACATACACTACTGAGGTGGTTATACACTGCATTAGGGGCATTTATAAGTCTGTGATTAGGGGTGATCACACAGGTGGCAGTTGTATGGTCTCACAACATTGGTGATCAGATGCAACATGAATGTGTTCTTCCAGCACTGTGGTAATCACATACAGGACTGATTTAATATCTGTGTGATCTCATACCATAAGCATGACCATACAGTAGTGGTACAAAGGTTGGATCTTGAGTTCCTGGTACATAACAGTTGTACAATGTGCGAGTTCTTATCTTATTAGGCTAGCCACAGGTGGCAGTTGACAAATATCACAGTACAGGAAGTTTCATGTACAGTCAAACATTCTCTGAAGCATTTACTGAAACGTTTAGGGTAATTTGCTGGCACCGTCAGTCAAATAGCCACTGTTTATTGTGTGTTGATAATTGATCTAATAAATGGACTAACTAAATCATAGTACTTACATTTATATTTTTAATAGGCAAGAGTTCAGGTTCTATTTAGGTTTTAAGGTAGTTTTAGGCCAAGTGCTGAAGCTACAGTGATCGTCCTTTTATTCAGAATGCCACAAAAGCTACACGGTGATACCACAACTAGCCTGAATGCTAACACTATGACAATGAAGTAATTGTAGCCACAAGCTTAAATAAATGTTTACTAAGCTGGCAGTATTGAATTTGAGCTAAATATTCATGTCGCCCAGGTAAATAGGCAGTTGGTGCAGCTAAATAATAGATAATACGGTGACAAAATGGAGTCATTCAGTGGAGAAAACTGTTGTATTCACCACAGCTCAGTTGATGAGACACAACCAAAACACAAAAACTAAACACTGAGCAAAAATGTAAACAATCACTGAAAATGAAAGAGACTCCGAATGCCACCATCACATATCAGCCCCCCTGGCAACTTTAAGTTCCTGACACATAGGAGCTCCTGACACATGGGAGCTCCTGCCAGACAGAGAGAGAGAGAGAGAGTAGCTCCTGACACTTGAGAGCTCCTGATACCTGGGAGTTCCAGCCATCAAGGAGCTCCTGACGTCAGATTTTCAGATATCAGGATCTTTAGAAAACTAGTAGCTCTGCCACCAAGGCGCTTCTGATTCGTGGGAACTCCTGATACCAAGGAGCTCCTGTCACATGGGAGCTCCTCATACTGGCACTAGGTGCTCTCATACTGGCACTAGGTGCTCCTCATACTGGCACTAGGTGCTCCTCATACTGGCATTAGGTGCTCCTCATACTGGTACTAGGAGCTCCTCATACTGGCACTAGGTGCTCCTCATACTGGCACTAGGTGCTCCTCATACTGGTACTAGGAGCTCCTCATACTGGCACTAGGTGCTCCTCATACTGGCACTAGGTGCTCCTCATACTGGCACTAGGTGCTCCTCATACTGGCACTAGGTGCTCCTCTGCGAAATTGCATCCCTGTCTTTAATAATTCACATAATCCCAAGTGCACACACACACTCTCACTGACATACCTGTAAGTTGTGATCTAGAGGTCAGTGGAAACTGTACGCTGACCACTGTGTCCACTCTGTGACACATATTCAACAGTCTAGGCTTGGTAGCTTACTTGACCACTGTGAGTGACCACTAGAGTCCATAACAGCTGTTGACATGTGTGTCAGCAGTATACACACTGAGAAAGGAGTCCAGCACCTCTTGGTGTTGGTGACATATGTGAGCCTGTCACTGTCACACAGATGGTGACAACCTGTTGTCAGTGTCAGGTTGATCTTGCTTTATCTCAATCTACTGTCTATGTACAGCGGACAGCTCTAGTGCCCTCATTTATATATCACACCATTAAATACACATACCACAGTAGCAAGAGATAAGGTAACCGTCACCCAATAAAGCTCACCTTCATGCTGAAATATGGCTTGCTTTTTACTGTTACCAGAAACATGAAACTATTTAAAATGTCATAAAACTAGCAGTTACTGCTGATCGCCGGACACGACAGTGATGTGTGGTCCTGGGGGCGCACTTTAATGTCATCTCTCAATGCTTAGGGACCTCTCAGTGTCTTCACACAACACAAGTCAACAACCACCAATCAATCCCATGTGTTCACAGGAACATGATAAGCAACTTGAGATCAATCAACCAATAACTAAGTTTAACAATAAACTGATACAAAATGTATACCCAAACCTTGCCATCAATTGATCAAGTCTCTAAATCAATTTATCAACTACTTTTGCAGTATGGTTATTTGAAATGTGATTTTCCACAAGCAATCCAATATTTAGGCAGTATTAGCAACAATGTAAACTATTCATCCTGTATTTAATTGTTCTGGAACAAATATAACATTTGCATCACATCAATACAGAAAACTTCCAAAGTGATATTCCCAAAACTTACTTCCAAGCATGCACAAACATAACAAAGTAAAATGTTCACAAGCATAAGAAATTGTCAGTGTCAGCTTTGCATGAATGAATAACATAAAAAATGTATGAGTCAATTTGACAATGATGTTTTAACCGAGTAACCCACTGAGTTGGTAGGTGATGTAGACAGTGATTTATCCATGGACCAAGTATCTATGTGGTCACCATCTCTTCCACTGCTGGCTGTCATAACTCACTCTACCTACAGGACCCCTCCCACTGGCCGTGGCCAACTGGTCACACCCCACACTCCTGACACTGTCTCACCCCAGCAAGTATCAAATATGCCACAGAAGCAACATAAAACTTCTCACACAACCTGCACATTAGACCCTGAAATCCAATATCAAATATGCTGCAGACACAACATAAAATCTTCCCATACAACATGCGGACTAGACCCTGGACTGCAACATCCCTATCTATCCCACTAGGGTCAGAAATGGGATGATACTGACACAAATAACACTCGGAGATGACACAGGAGCCTGGACAAACACATCTAACCCTCGACAAGCTGTCAAAGTTTGGTACACCCAATATGTTGGGTATACAGTGTTAGGTAATAGGTATAAATACGGTTTTGCTTTAATACAATGCATATAGGTTGCAGTGTAAACAGTTTTAGGTACACGTGGTGTTGAGTATATACACAAAGTGTTTGGTGAATGTAATGTGTTTAGTGTATACAATGTGTTTAGTGTATAAAATGTGTTTGGTATAATATATTTGGCTTGGTGTTTGCAAATGTACAGGCATATACAATGTGTCTGGTCTACACAAGGTGCTTGGTATAACATTATATATCATGTCTGGTGACATGCATCATGTGTACTTTAGATTTTATATAAATTTCATATTGGTGAGTATTATGTTTATTACATGTATGTCAAACCGGTACAAATGCACAGATGTACAAATACTGGTGAATTCATAGGTAGCCATTTTTGTAATTGTATGACAGTTTGGATATTTTTACATCAGAAGAATGGCTCCATTGTTAGCAAATTGTAATGGCTTCTTGGGAGTCTCCTTGACAATATCTTCAATGTTTCATTTGTTGTCATTATATAAAATGTAGGTCAAATAAATGAGTCTGAATCTCAACTTCAAAGTCCATCCTTGTTATCTTTAAGATAACATTTCCTTTATCTGGTAAAGTTGTTATGCGCTGGCCATCATCAGATGTACAACTGTGGAGCCGTAGATAACAATCTCATTTAGTTTACTATCTTGCTTTAACAACAGTGATACTTCATAGTATTTATAGCCTAAAGACTTATCTCTGTAGCCCGGTCAGTGGATGATGTCTGCTGGTTTGTGACACACATAATGACTGATCTGTCTGAGATCATTCACACAGATACTAAAGTGGCCAGCTCATCCAGAGAACATAAGCATGTGGTTCTACCTGGGCCAAATGTAATATTGCATCACCTGAATGTAAATCATTCAGTCCTCACTGATACACATACCTGTCTTACCAGATAGTCAGTCTTAGTAGTTATGTGATTGTCAGTTTAAGGGAATCAAAGACCAAAGCCAGTGAATGTATGAATGACTAAGTCTAGGTAAGGAACAGATAATCACCATTGTAAGCACTGATGAAAGTCAGTCTTAACACAGATGAGAAGATGGGTGACATATGGATGACAAACACTCCAAATACATATGACAACCACTCTAATTATACATGAAATTCAGATTAAGTGCAGATGACAACCACTCTAAGTACAGATGACACCCAGTCTAATATATATGAGAGCCAATCCAAGTACATGTCATCAGGTCTAAGTACAGATGATAGTCATTTTAAGTACAACTGACACCCATTCTAATATCTATGGGAGCAACTATAATATAAATACATGTCATCAGGTCTGAATACAGATGACAGCATAATTACAGATGAGTAGCCTACACATGACAGCAACTCTCACCACCCACACTGACAGCTAAATTAGCTACCTTATATGATTAGTGTCAAAGTTAGACGAGTCTTGGGGTGACAAGTGTGTGGAGCAGAAATGAAGAGATCAATATTTATATTTGATATATACAAACAATATGATATACATCACATGCAGTCACTACTCACTACAACAAAGCTGTCTGTTCTCTACTCACACTGGATGATATTGTCATACTCCGGACACACTGGTATTGGCGGACTGAAGCACAGCCAGTTGAGATTGGCGGCTGCCATCGCAAGACAAGTGCCAACACATCAGCCTCACTCCTCTCTCACATACTGGCCCGTGTCACAACTCATTGGCAGCCACCTGCACCCCATGCACTGCCCGGCAGAACTAGTTAACTTGTAAATGACACCAACTGAAAGTCCTCTCTCTCGTTCGCTCACTCACTCCACTCGCTGCCAGGGAAGATGCACTGCCACACTGTCAGTGTCAACTGTCACCCTTGGGGTAGTAACCCCAATGTGTAGCCAGTCACCCTTCCTGCTGGTGTGATATTGCGTGGGATCACTTCAAACAGCACTGGCCACCTGACTAGATGCAAACAAACTCTGGTGGCACCACTCAAACCAGTGTACTTTAACCCTACGTCATCCAATGTGCATACCACTTGGCAAACGTCCTAGCTATATGAATATCGTAGGATAGAGCCCTGCTAAGTGACTGGCGGCCAGTCTACATGTGATTAATGTTATACACCCCATGTGTCTATATGAGTAGCTTTGTGTAATCATTAACCCATGGCACCCTGGCGCGCTGGCAAGAAGAATAACAAAGAGAGAAAGCCCTGTGGAGTCCAGGGTATGTCTATTTCACGGCTGAATGATTAAAGCCAGATTCCTGAGTGGCTACAGTATCTCACCATGATGTAACATACTAGGTACAGTTCTGCATACAAAGAGCTTGACAGTTTGATTAACCCTTTATTCCCTCTCAAGTGGCAATGTAAATACTGAGTAACACAAAAGGTTTGACAACTGTTCTTTAAACAAGTGTTGCCATCGACACACAATGCATGTAGAACGAATGCCATTAATTTGAGACTACACTACTACAAACAAATTATTTGTTAGTCACAACTTGAAAATGGTTGAAGTCGTGGACGTAACTTTTAATAGAATATAGAAATGGCATTTTGTCTATAGTCTCAATACAACGTTCTCTATGGACTGACAGAGACAGCATTTTGGCGCTAGAGAATTTGGAAAACAACCCCATGTGCATCCAACAAAACATTTACTACAGCTAATCTATTGTAGATTATTAGTTTTTAGTTTCCCGACAGACACAGTTATTATTACTGTTAATACTGGCTGTGCCCTTGAGCTGTTTTAACACAATCACATGTTGTTGATCAATGCGACATGCGAGAACTTGTGCATTATTAACGGCAAAGTTAATTTTTTCTTGGGTGTAACCCTTGCCACTGAAACAGGATGCAACAGGCAGCCCCAGCCCTGTCAAAGTAGCAGCTACACGATCTGGCATATATTTATTTCCACGCCATTAAGTTGAAGTCACGCTATTTGGCTTGCTCACATGGCCTTAGCCTAGCACTCAGATATTATGAAAACTCAACTGTGCAGTTTTCAATATCTATGCAACGGTCAAAGATTAAAATAGAAATGAAAGCTTGTGTGGTTTGATTTATTATTGACTGTATTCACGATGTCAAAATTTAGTAGTATATGATGTTGATACTGCAAGCAGTCCACAATTTTGTTTACTTTGACATGCTGTACTGTTAGTGACTAGACAGTGCACAGCCATGTTGAAGAATGTATGCAAACGAGCCTGTTAAGGCCAGTTTAAACAAGCAATTTATGGCCTGACTGGTCATGAAAAAGTGCTGTTAAATTATATATATCTGGCTCAGACCAATCCGGACTTGAGCTTTAATGAAAGGTCAGAACAAGTGCAACATCTGCCCACCACTACAGTGACTCTGATTGACCACCACTTGGAGGAAGTTGTCAGTGACATTGTGACCACTCTGACTAGCTTAATTCCCCAGTCATAACAATGTCCACAAATTGGACATGCTAACTAGACATGCTAATTGGTCCTGGTGTTGTTTACACCATTTACATGAGCAATTCATTGTCACATTGATCTGGTGACACTTTGTCACCTGATCAGCTGGACAATTAATCACCTGTACTGAGCTTGAAAGAGACCTGGGGAGGGTGAACCCTGGGGAGTGGGACCCTTTCACAGTATTCCCATGAGCTTGTAAGCTATATTTTGCTTTTAATGCTTTTACATTCACAACTGTCAACACTAGGACACACCACTGCGACCCTTTCTTTTGTGTATCCTGGAAACAGTGGCCTCAATGATACAGCAGTTTTGTTGCATTTTTTATTAAATAAAAACATTCTTACATTAAACGTTGTAGGGATTTGATTTAATGATGATTTGTTCTTAGGGGTTTGCTACTTTAGTGAAAAAGTCCCCTGATCACAACTGTTAGGATGGCCATGCATTTAATTTAAAAAAAACTCCATGTGCAACTGCTATGTCTTGCAAAATGACAATGTCCTTTTCATTTCCTGTTTCCTGTGAGACATGTCAGACTTCATGTTCACATTTCATACACCCTGTATCTTTTTTAAATGACAATTGGACTGGATACCTGGTACTGATCTGAGGAAATGTGGTTTATGCACTGTCAATACAGCCTTAGAGTATAACACAAACCACACATCCCGTCACTGAAACACTACTCACAGGATACAATTATTTATTAACAATAACATTGCTTATCATACATTACTCAGCAACAGAACTTAGAAAGTCCTACTAGATTAGACGACTTCTTGTTTATATCAGCCAATTAATGAATAATTGAAACTTTATTATATGTCGTCCATTTCACACTGAAACTTTACATGATAAAGCCAGTTGGATGAACCCATAACAGTTGGCCTATGGACAAGACCACAGCTGGCAGATGGCTGAGCCCACAGTTCACATACAGAGATATATATGCCCACAGTTAGCCTATGGATGAACCTAGTGTTGGCATACTATGGATGAGCCCACAAACAGCATACGCCACCACTGGAATACAGAATGGATTCGACCAGTTGCCATACAGATAAGCCCATGATGGCCCCTATAGGTGAGCACCCAGTTAGATTTTTTAATTTAAACATGGGCAAAATTTACATAAGGATGAATTTATACATGGCAGAGTTAAAACAAATTTGAACAATATTACAATCACGAGGAAGAACAGGGAACAGATGGTCAATACATAAACATCTGAAGTGAATGGTGTTGACAGTTGCAACCTAAGTTCAGCAGTGACCAGTGACCAGTATCACACACAGTGACCCTAGAGGGCACCGGATCTGGCAGCATTCCATGACATTGGTGTGCTAGTACAGTGTACATTCAGTACCAGTGTCAGCGATACTGGCAGCAGTCATCAGGGTGAGAGTGCAGCTTCAAAGACTGACATACCGGTACAGCAAACTATTTCAGACAACTGGGTAACTGAAATTAGAACTGTTGTACTGGTCCCGGTTTTACCAGATACACAACTCTGGAAGTACTGCATTGATAGCAGCACCACCACAACACTGGGTGTACTGTGTAGATAGTATCACAATCAAACACAGGCTTTCTGCTGCACAGTGATGGCACAGATAACAGGTGTGATTTCTATTGCACAATCTCAGAGATGTGTCAGGTGAATGCAGTCGTATCTGAATCACCATCTTGGACTGAGATTGATAGGGAGACTTAGTGGCTCTATCTCTGCACACATCATGGTGTTCATGCTAAATACAACACTACAATACAACCCCATTCAAAACCTTACCAGGCATGACAGAAAATAAACAGAATGGGAGAATGCCATCTACATCAACTGACTTGTAAACTAATTGCACTTGGCTGACATTGAACTTAAAAAGGTAAGTTCTTATATAGCGCAGTATCCAATCTTCAGGATTGCTCAAAGCGCTTTACACTTTACTTCCCTGGCAGACCTGTTCAATCAAACACCATCTCAACTTCTCTGGGAAGCATCCAGCCATATGCTACAATTAATGCGCAAAGGCTGCTCGTACACATATCCACCACTTGTCTATAGCCAGGTACTCATTTATACAGCTGAGTGAACTGGAGCAATGTAGAGTGAAAAAATTTGCCCAACGTTTTAACACCGCAGCACAGGATTCGAACCCGGGTCCTCTTAGTCGAAGAGTCCGCCGCCCTACCCCTGAACCACTGCGCTTAATTATACTTGAGAAAGATACCAGTGATGCTAATAAGATGAAACCATGTCGACTGTTAGTCTATTAACAAATTGTCAGCCAAACTTGTCATCATATAGTTTACAACAGATGATCTTGATTCAACATTTATAAATTCCCACAAGATTATTGAGTATCATCGCTTTTATAATTGCAATTTTATAGTAAAGGCAGTGCATTTAGTCATACATAACTAGACAACAGGCCCAGAGTCTGACTTGATGGGAACATCAATAAGACGTTGATGACACTAATGAGGACGATATCTCAAGCTCTCATGACAACCTTATTGATACATTCAATTTCGGTGACACCATCGCTTCTGCATGGCATTTCCATCACGCACCAAGATAACAATTCTGATGGGGATAACTGCAGATACGACACTCCATTAGAACATGTGCAGGCAGGCAGGAGGTAGACGTCATCAAGCAGACAACCACCTGGTCACAATGTGCCATCGATCCCTCCAATGTAGTGTTTCTCTACATACACCCACAAGGAAGTCCACTGACGTCCACTGATGTCAGTCGTCAGGGCGGGCAGCTGCATATGTAATTAAGACGTCTGACTTTCCGGAATAGACGCTGCTTAAAGGACAACTTTGACAACTCACCGATTAGGAACTGTTTTCATACAGCTGCAATATGTGCTGATAATGCCACAGATCGAGAGCAGGGCAAATGCAGAAACCCTACCAGCATGAAAACGATAGGTAATGAAGATGGTTGTGGTCTGACTGGCCCCTCCCAGCAACAGTACAACTACAAGAGCAGCCAGGGAAGAGAAAGGCACTGGCCCGGAGGTGTCAACAAGAAAGTCAACCAACATGTTCCAGCTGCAAAAACCTTGTATGCCCCACTTATGTAGTTACCACCCTTCTCAAAGCTCACTGCAAGCATCACTTTATGTAGAGGCCTGGTAAGATAGGTAAAAGCCATTGAGGACGGGTAGAAATATCACTGGACAGGTAGTGAACATGCCCAAAAATTAAGGCATAAAAAAGGTCTTCAAAACTCATAGATATTGTCAGTTATGCCTTGAAAGTGGATGTAAATGAGTGTCACACATGTGTTTTGTTTATTTCAGGTCATAAAACACATCTCAACTGGCTTATGTATATATTAACAGTTAACATCCCTGGGACAGGCCCGGGTTCACAAAAAAGTGTGACTGACAAAATATTTATCATGCATAATGCCCTGACTGCAATTTTTTAATGTAAAAAAACTCCTTGCATCTTTTTTAATGTAGAAAAATGCTCGCATACCATTTCCTAGTCTTAACAAAATGTAATTCACAGAAAATTAATGATCTAAATCACTAATCCATTGTCCTACACTGTCAGTCATGACATCTCTGTGATGGAGTATGATGCAGACAACTCTCAATTCATGTGTTATAATTACTGTTACATTGCCACCTCATTACAGCGATATGCTATCTTTGCTTTTTTCTCTACAAATCTCTGTAAAAATGTATAATCCGCTAACCACTGATCCTTTCTGCTAACCCACAGATGCTAACAAAACTGTGCACGTTATGAATATTTCATTACTAGTAATGTACATGTCACTTACTCTGGATCCAACATGGGTTTGTCTTGTGGCGTCGGAGCGACCGACGGAAGGACGATTCCCGAGTGACTTGTGCCATGCTGTGACGTCCTCACAACCTGATGCCTGCTGTTATGTCCACATGTGTACACACGCCAAGCTCCTCCAGCCAGTAAATATTTAATCCACAACGTTTCGCAGGTCAAGCAAACGCCAATGAGATTTCAAGGAATGACACAAGAAGAGTGGCTTCAGAATCACCAGAATGAAAAAAACTGCAGGCGTATCAAATTGCTGAAATCACCGGTTCTGTCAGTAAGCTAACCCTGTGGTCAGCTGAGTGCCACACTGATGGATGTGTCAACAATGGTACCTTTGATTAAACGCGTTTGTCATTAGCTATGCAAGGCAAGGCAAACAGAGCCATTATAACCAGACAATAAATGTAGTGTACTCTACATATTTCTTCTCCCTGCTGTGTTGATCATGGTACAAGTGACTAGGTCGTATCTGAGTCAGGTATGACAGACTGGTTCATCAAACCACTTGTTGAATCACGAGTCTCCGGCTACGCACACCTTCAGTGACTGTCTGTCTGTGGTTCCTTGCAAAATGCCAGCCTAGCTCACATTTGTGCCAATATTAGCTCTTCTCTGCTCTGTGAATATTGTATGTCACACATGTAGGAACCTGACTACACATCGACTAGTGCGCCAAGACTAGTGCTGTGGTTGATCACCGTGCCTAGGTTTCTCATTTAGCCCAGCAATAGTCACAGTCAGTGCCGATTCTGGGTGTCCTAGCACACAGAATACAACTCAACCATGTTGTACCAATCACTATTCATATATTCTTATGACAGTTTCACAAGGTAATCCAACTGCACACTTGTGATAGTCAACAAATCACGTCTTGTTCTGATCCAAAGGAACACATCGAAACATTGTTTCTCGTTGATCCGAATGATAATCCCCTGCCGCAGCACTGAACACAGAAAGCAGCTGTACTTGCCGTAGACGGACGTCCGACTGGAATGACTGCTACACCTTGTCACATTCTTTCATCCGGTTTTTCTGTCTAAATAGTCACTTCACACAAGTGGGCGTAATTGCACGGTTGATGAGCATATCAAATGCATCTGCTGCCTGCTGTAAGTCAGTAGTCTGCCCTGTGCTGTGCTGAGTGTTAGGGCAGATGCACAAGACCCAGTATCCAGGGAGCTACTGGCCAAATCAACAAACTGACCCTAGCTGCAGCTGGTTTGACACAAGGCGCCAACAGAGCCTGCAGGTCACTGACGACTTTATCAGCGCTGGCACCGCAAACAAGCTTCTCTTTAATTGCGGCTTCAAACGTCAAGTCACATGGCATGCAGTACTACTTAGGTACTCACAAATGTTTCGTTGAGCTGTTTGACTCTGGCCTGTGGGTTCACAGAATGAACTCCTAAGCTGCCATGGCTAACAGCGTATGCCTCATCTCAAGTCAGTGTCACAAGCGGTCAGTAACTGACACCACTTGAACATGTCAGCACACTGTCAGCACTGTGTCAGCAGTGTGATCTGTCAAGAATGTGCTCACACAGGTGTCTGAAATGTGCATCTAAGCAGCTGCTATAGGTGCAGGACTGCCAGTCAACCCAGCTGTACCAGTGACCTCACAAAATACCTGTTGATGGTGCTCATTGTCCCTCTGTGACCCTGACTGTCACCAATAGTGCATATAACCGTGAGTAACAGCGAGTGTCTCACTGAAGCCAATCTTTCAGCCCATCATGTCACTTCCCATCCCATCACTGAGTGATCTGTCACACTTTTACTCAACTACCCACATTGTCTCGCCAACTTTATTTGTCCTAATACAGCAATGTACAGTGAATATCATATGTTATATAGCACTCATATGCAATTACTGTCACAGCTGAGCTATTTCATGTCAGTTTTGCATTTGCTCTCTAGGGGTTAAAAAGTACCCTAGATAGTTTAGATAATTGTTAAATTACAGTTTATACAAATTCAGCATCATACTTTTGAAACTATATATTTTAATTTACATATTTCTGTATCCAATAAATACTTACTAATAAATATCAAAGATATATTATAAGAAATGTACTTACTTTGGAGTATAGTATTTGAAATGTATGACATTTCAATCCATCATCTAGTTGAATCTTCGCCACACACTGGTGTCATGTGACATGGTGTTTCAAATACTATGCTCCATTAAGAATTTCTTACATTTAAACCAAATCTTGGAACCATGAACAATATATTCCATACAATATCAAAGATCTTTTTATTTATTTCTCTCACAATTCTCCAGATCACAAACTTATATTTATACCTTGTTTATAAACAAGATCCTCTCACATATGTATGCAGGATACATTGAATACGCAATGGCATGTATGGCTGGCTGAGTTCCAACATGTTGGAATTCCTACACAGATTCACTGGCATTATTTTCATAAATAACCACTCTGTCAACTTACTGTCGCTCTTAAGGTGTATATTTTACATGGTATCTAAAGAGATCATAATCACTACCATGCCAGTAAAGTCTGCAGGTCAAAGCTACCTGATAAATTAGTGACAATTTAAATTTAAATGATACTGAAACGATTCAATGGTGCAAACAACTCAGCACTGACATACCCTAGACACAGAGCCGAACTTATGTTTTATACTTCAACTGACTGCTGCCAACACGTGTCATCTAGGCCACCAATGCAGCTGAGTGACGACGAAGTGAGGACACTGGCTACAAACACCAGTTTTACGCTGTGTTCATAGAATTTCTATTGAATATCCAGAGCCAAATTAATAAATTTAACAGTTTCGTCACTTAAAACTAACTAGTAAGTAGTAACACTGCTAGCATGAAACTGATGCAGTGTTTAGATTTTTATGACATTATTCTAAAATGAGATAATGAAACGTTTACATGAACAGACAGCTTTAAAATGTGTTCTCAATATTATTTTGTTTCCAAGACATGGAACTCCCTATTATTTAAGTCAAAAGATTATGATTAAAAATGCAGGAATCCACAGGCAGTGCACATCAGCTACTGGCTGAAGTGTTCCTAGATGGTGCAGTATGCAGCGTAGAACTGATTATCTTTCAATGCAGGCTAATTGGTGTGATATATCAAAAGAGTAGGTCATTTAAGGTCAACTTGTTGATTTCACCAGTTTGTAGTTAGTAGGCTGATAGCTCTGGCATAGCAAAGCCCTGTGGTTCTGTGCAGGCAGGCAAGTAATCAACTGCCTATTAGATAGACAGGCTTGTCATTGATCAAGTATTATATACCCATTAAAGTATGGATGTTGTCACTCACATAGTCACTTCAATGGTCAAGTTTTGGTGATCACTATCAATGCATGGGACCATTAGACCACTATTCATTACATTTACACATGATTACACATGGTTTTACCACTGGATTGTTCATAGAGGATTGAGTTTCAAGTCCACCTACTCTCCTGGAGTCCTGCGTAACATTTGCTACTTTGAAACCTGGACAATTTTGTTCATCCAACACTCAGTATGTGAGAAGCAATACCATACGCTGATGGTCCCCCATCTATTTATAGCATCTGTGCAGTGGAAGTAAAAGTTCCCACAAAGGCATCTGAAGAAGATCTGTCATTTCAAGACTCACAGAGCCAATTAGCAGAATCGATTTACAAACATCTATAAGGTCAAGTGCGGCATTAGCTGGATGCTACAAAACACTTGTTCTTGTAATGGAGAAAGTGTCATAAACTTGTGCCTTGTCCATGTATGTTGGGGGTAAAATATTAATGTTCTACACTCACCAGAAAATGTCTTGTTACATATTAAAATCTGCAATGAAAAAAGTGTGGAGGATGACAAAATAAACACCGAGAAAGTATGACATCCTTCCTTCCACCAGTAATTACTTTGAAAAGGGTGTTAACATTTCTGAGAAAAAACATGGACTGGTTGTTATCTTTTTAAATTGCAGACTTTCAAGAATAAAGCCATAATGCAGATTTCATATATTTCAGATACAGTCCTGACATTGTTCGCAAAGATACTGGGGATACCTCATCATTGCTTTTAAAATGTCCTAAGTTAACCAGAAACAGCCTGGTTACAAACATCTGTATTTATGTTTTTACCCCACATTGCAATCTGCATCCCGCCAATGTGACCACACTGAGTGAGCGTAGTGCCACTGCACCAGACACTTTATGAGAAGTGAACGTGTAGTTGTAGGGAGTTACTGATTGCGACAGGACAGGCCTCCAGACTGAGGCAGACGGATGCAGGAGGTAGCCGTCTGGTGACAGCAGCTGTGTCTCCAGCACAAATGTCATCTGGCCGGCCCACAGTAAGGCACACGCACATGTTTACAATCTGTACATTTCCAGCAAACAGATGCTGTTCCACTGCTCCGATTACTATGAAAACACTAAACCCTTGCAATGAGCAGTCGATATCATGTTGCCAGTACAAAGGTTGCATAATCTGAGTGGATGAAATCAGTGTGGAAACTGGGTCCAAATGAGCCTGGTGTATGTCAACCAGTGTTCGAGGATGTAGGCAATATTAACAGACCCTGTTTTTACATGTAGACAAATGTGCCCCAGGGGTATAGGCCACACACGGAGGGGGTAGAGCCAGATGTCAGTGGGTAGTGTGGACTGGGATTAGCTGAGGCAAGTGCAGGTAGCCCACACAGATGAGGGTAATTTGGGGGTTATTTGGTAGCTTGGCACCAAAGAGAGGTCACAGCTAGCCGGGAAGGACAGATCTATGAATCTGTGTAAATATAACTCCAAATTACTTAATTTTGTAACTCACAAGTAGTCACAAGTTGCTCACAACCCATAAACCATTGCTTGTTGTTTTAGGTAGATGTCTTGTTAAAGCGACGTTTCCATTTTGTTGGACACAGTCACACAGTATACCACTAATGTCTAGGTCCCTGATATCAGTCTGCAGCTACACATAACACTAAATACAATTAGCCCACTCTAACATTGGTCTTCTAGATAACCCTATCACTGTGGGACTAGCTACTATCATTCTGTCAGGGTAAAATGCTATTTGGGGCAAAGTTCGGGAATAGACCCATTATAGGAGCGCAATAATTAGGAATGCAGCCTCCTGGCTGGGGACAATCTGGAAAATTATGGGGATGACAAAAGCAGCATAGAAAAACAAAATCCCTTTTCCATCAAATTTACTTAGAACATGCAAAAGAAATACCATGCCATCATCTGGAGGCTGACATGCCCTGTTGTGAGCAGCAACAGTGGCGCCACATGGTGGACAAGCAAGCAGTAATGAGTTCCTGATGTTCTATAGTGGCTGATGTCCTGTTAACGGCTTTCGCTTTGATCAACACTTAGCTCTAACACATTCTGCCTGGCCACTTAGGCACAGAACGCCACAGCAGCAGTCTGACTGTCCTTATCTCACCGACTTATCAGCAGACGTCCTCAGACTCAGTTACATTTCCTAGATAAAGACACATTCCGAATGCACCCTGAAACGTGGGCTATTTTTGTTATGGAATAACCTTGATGTCTGCAATTAAAATGGCATTACATATCAGGTATAAATATGTCCTGGTCCATATCAGGGTACAGCTGACTGCCAGGTGGACAGGTAATTTATTAAGTAATTAAGCAGTATGTCATTAACCACTAATTGTCCGGCATGAGCATCATCTTGATTATACTGGCTGTTGGCTGTGCAGATTGCTAAGACATTCCACTCAGACTCAAGCTCTATCTATGCCCATTGCTACATTTATAAGTACCGGTATATCTCTGAACTACTTTTTTTGTAAACTTGTCAAGATGCTAACAACAATATTTTGTGCAATTGCATTATGTCAAAACAACTGAATATATGCAACAAGTAATTTTAACATAACTCTCGGACACCCTCCATGTCAACCAGCATTATCACTCATTTTGAATGCTGTGATGATATGTGATCAGCCAAGACAGCCAGTGACAGTCCATTGTTTGTAAGCTCAAAATAAACATTAATTACTAATGTCATTGGTTCCTCAGTTATGTAATAGTCACAATTTACTCCAAACACACTGGTATGAACAGGACCAAATTATTGCCAGTCACACATGTTTTGGTGGACACATGGATGTTAACTGTTAAGCCAGTTGACAAACTTTAAATGTGTCTGATGACCTAAAATGGACTACAAACACACATGTGACACCATTTACATCCATTTTTGAGGCATAACTGACAATATCTATGGTTTTGGAAGACCTTTTTTAGCTCCTTAATTTTTTTACCTGTCCACAATGGTTTTTACCCGTCCAAATGACGAGTGGACGGGTCTCTGCATAAAGCTATGTTTGTCACAGTAAGGTGTCATGTGTGTCACTGTAGTGTCACTGTTGGTCACCAGAGTGAGACACTTGCTGGAAGTAACATTGACATGATAAATGTAGGTCTACCTCTTACTGTACAGTGACACTGGTTGTTGGTTCAGCACAAAGCTTGATGCAGAGATCTGTCCACCCATCATTTGGACAGATAAAACCTTTTATGAATGGGTAGCGATATCACTGGATGAGTGGTGGAGGGAAAACATGAAGGAGTATAAAAAAATTCAAAAATTATAGATATTGTCAGTTATTTTGTAAGAAATTCACTTTGGAGCGAAAGTTTTGAAATGTACGACGTTTCGACCCGTCAGTTATTGGTCTTGGTCATGTACTGGTGTCACGTGTGATACCTATAGCTGATGGGTCGAAATATTGTATGTTTCAAAAGTTATTCTCCAAAGTAAGATAATTTCGTACAAAATAACAAAATCTTGGAGCCATGACCAATATATTCCATATTGTCAGTTATGCCTTGAAAATGGGTGTACATGGATGTCACACATGTGTTTATAGTTAATTTCAGGTAAAAACTAATCTCAACCGGCATGTATTTATATGAGACATGATGAGTTAACATCCACCAAAAATATGTGACTGGCCTAAATTTTATCCTGCATGTGACAATGTTCACAGTGATGTCCTGTTAGTGTCCCAGTTAAACCAAGAAATAATGCACTGATGTTGAGAGTACTCACCCACACACAAAACACTGCGTCACATGCACGTGTTGTGACCCCATGTCCTGTCACATGTCTCCTATAAAAACCCTCTCTCAATGCTGAGCTGTCCTTCTCAGTCAGACAACAAAATTGCTCCTAACTCCTTCCAGAGGGGTAGGCACTAGGCAGCATGCACTGTGTATTAGCACCCAGCCAATTTTGATGTCTGACTAGTGACTAGGAGGTATTTTTTTGTAAATACTACAGTCTGCTGTGCACACATTTTAATCCAAACACGTCTGTTCCTCATCTGTGATTCAGTAAGAAAATGTTTTTATTACTAGAATGTAGGTTGTGGAAGGATTGCAACCAGCCAAGTGAAATTTATGAAGCTTGAAACATTCTTTACAATTTGAATAGTATACACACAATATTTTGAAATAGCCAGTTGCCCCAATTTAAAGACAACAATTGGGTTGCTACACACCTCATTCAATGAACTCGCCACTAATAATTACGACCTACTATGCTTGAGAGTAAGATTCTGGTCAGTGGAATTTTCAGACAAGTTAATTTTAAGTGTTTTAGTTTTTGCCCTATATAGTTTTAACAAGTTTGACAAGTTATAAACTAAAGTTATGTCCTTTTGTTAAACTACACCATGTTAAGTTACACTACAGCAATTTCTGTATCAGACAGGAGGTCGGACTATATTGAGGGTGGTCAGCAAATATGCTGCTGCACACTACATAGACAGCAAAAAATAACTATTTCCATGGTATGCAAATACCTGAGTAATCTGATAGTGATCTGAAAATAGTGTTTATTCTATAAATACGACTGGAAGACTTATCTGAGAACTGGATACGTTTATCTTTGTGGACAGCCTAGTTCACTAAATATACCAAGCACTGGTGACTAAACAGTGAAGAAAACTGAAGATTGTCTATAACACAGCCACCAAACATTTGTAACCACACAGTGTACAGTCTGGACTGGTTTGGTACAGGTGCTACTATGTGAGTTTCCAATGATGTCACAGAGCTCTATGACTTGAAACTGGCCTTGAGTCACTGATCAAAATGACATAAGGTAAAGTCGTGACTCATTTACTCAATGCTATTTAGTATGGTAAGTCATCCAAGACACAAATGCTCCACACCTTAAAGTCTGCAACGTTGTTGGCACTAAACACTGCATCTCAAAGTGCTACATTCAGAGTGAAAACAACATGTTGGGCTATTGGGCAAGGGCAAGTGATGTATACATCAAGACGTACAGGTAGCACAGCTCTATGGCAGTCCGTGCTACATCACAAATAAACAATTTATATATCAGGCAGACATAGTATGTCTATGGTTGTCAAGTTTCCCCTGAACAGTGTGAAAGAGTGAACGTCATAGCCTATAGTGTAAAGGTGGCTACTCCATAGAGGAATCTCCTGATCCTATTACCATGTTTGCTGTGATTTTTATGTATGTATTGTACACGTGTATTGTTTGAAATACTGGTCGAATAAAAACAAAATTCTTCTTCTAGTGTGAAATATAATGTTATTGTTTGTCATCGTCGTTAAATTTGATAAATACTGTACCAGTCATATACTAGTCTGTGTTTGTGCGTACATGTATGTATATGTGTGTGAACACTGGGCATCCAGGTGTGACACAGAGAGCAAGCCCAGTCAGTCGAGGACTGAGGTCAAGGTTATACTATTAATACATTAGCAGTTACAACATAACACCTGACTAGTGTCATTGTGTAACCGCGTCAACATGACATGTCAAGTACATGACTAACATGAGTAGACTTACAACGTAATTCAGACAACTTTCTGAAAACCAAATACATATATACTTACTTTACTAGATGGTTGAACATGGTTCTCATCTGGACTGCTTTGTCACTAACAACTTCTGGACTTCTGGCTAAGTCTGGACTACAACTTGTATAACAAATATCTAGTACAAATTTCTCACCCTTCACATTTTCGGTTTCTGTTGGATACATTCATCAAGGGTTTACCAACTAGGCTACTATTCTGGCCAGCATGCATGTAGACCTGCTGGGAATGTCTCACAGTGTTTGCACCTGTGTCAGACCATCATACATCAGCAGTAGACCAGCAATAATACGTCTCACATGTGTCTGTTCACCTACATGCCTCCGTTGTCAGTATCACTGACTCACATTCAGGGGGTATCCACCCTAAGAACATGCAATGTCCACACCAAGGTCCAAACTATTAAAATCAGCCCTCCAGAAGGGACAGACAGCACAGGGACAAGACAGAGAGAGCAGGTCCTTTCAGCGAGAGCTGGAGAAAAAACAGAGCCTATCAGTCGGCGCAAGAGAAGAAACATGGCCAGTGAGTGGCGGCAGGAGGGAACAGGGCCAGTGAGTGGGGACAGGGGAGGGAACAGGGTCAGTCAATGGAGACAAGAGAGAACAGGGCCAGTGAGTGGAGACAGAAGAGAGAACATGGCCAGAATAGGGCTAATCAGTGGAGAAAGGAACATGAATAAGGTCAGCTAGGTGACAGAACAAGGTCACTCAGTAGAGACATGAGTCAAATGTTATACCTGACTGACTACAAATAATACTACTGCAATTATTCTCAGAGCTCTGGTATTTGTGTTCTACCTAGCACAGACACAAGTAACTGCCACAGACACAGACTGAGCACCACTACACTGGCTAACCTCAAACTCAACACAATGGCACAGTAACCTGCACTCTTCGCCTGTGTCAACTCATCTGAATAAACATGGCTTGTTTAACCAGGCTGCTGGCAATTCAAACTGTCCAGACGCAATCTGTACCAAACTACTGTGATTACACTATCAACAGGGAGTTAACTACAGATGAGACTTGTCAAGTGGTCATTATCAAAACAGTCCCTTGGTGTTATAATTTGCCAATTTGGATATCACGAGCAGATGTCAGGCTCTAACAGGTCAATTTATCCATCTGCCCTAAAAAGTATTTTAAAATGATCATGAATAAACTTATGGCTCAACCTTAGTCTGAAATCTGAACACAAAGTGAGGTGTAATGCCGTAACTATAGTAATCTAAGTTTTAAGCACATTAATAAGAAAATAGGTTCATGCAAAATTGCAAAATCACCTTTTATTGGACTGGCACAGATACAAATAATGATACAATCCATCCTACATTTCGATCAATCAAAGCAATCCAAATAAAGCTATGATATGATTGTGACCCTTCACATTGGAAACATAATATTATTTATAGTAAAATATACACATCCCTAAATGCACAGTAATGCAAAACCCATAGCACAAGCCTTCAATAAGGTATGAGCTATGAGAGAAGCAGCCAGGGAACAGCTGGGTGTTGGGTTTCTCCTGGGAACAGGACACAGGATATCCAGGGACAACCTCCTTCTTGGAAACAATTCAACATCCGCCATCAGATGCATTTTTTAATTGTCAAGGGAACACCAGTTGAACTGAAAGTATTATCCACGCTACGATTCCAAGTTAAACGTGGCACATCAGTTTATGACAGCCTCATCTTCACAGGATCGTTCCATGTCACTCCTGTTTATTCCCAGCACAAAAACAGCACAGTCTTATCATGCTCTCAGCCTCTCGCGCCAGACAAACTCATGAATATAGAGCTAAACATGCCACAGTTTCTGGATAAGATAAGTCTGTGGCTTATCAGATGGTATGGAGTAAGTATTTACTGAATGATACAATGTTTCTTTCGTTCTGTTATTACTCAATGGCATTGCAAAACTGTAGGGTCTTGTAACTGCATACACACTGTGCACATAGTATGTGTAATGTGTTAATTGTGTAGTTAGGGAGCTGCACAAATCTGCCTGATGAATTGAGCTCAGGGGGCTTGTCTGGTGAACAAAAGCTCTAGGGGGCTTGCATGGTGAATAAAAGCTCTAGCGGGCATAGCTTTATACAGAGATCTGACCACCTGTCATTTGGACAGGTACAAACCGTTGTGGACTGGTATAAATATGGGTGGATGGGTAAAAACTGAAAGAGCAAAAAAGAGTTCCCAAACCATAGATACTGTCAGTTATGCTTTAGAAAATTGAGTGTAAATAGTGTCACGCGTGTGTTTGTAGTCCATTTCAGGTCATCAGACACATTTTAAAGTTTGTAAACTGGCTTAACAGTTAACATCCATGTGTCCACCAAAACATGCGTGACCTGCAATAATTGAATATTTTAGTCC
This sequence comes from Ridgeia piscesae, assembly GCA_025642075.2. NCBI lineage: Eukaryota > Metazoa > Annelida > Polychaeta > Sabellida > Siboglinidae > Ridgeia > Ridgeia piscesae. The sequence continues at coordinate 275,179 of JAODUO010000309.1, read as the reverse complement.
TGCATAAAGCCCTGGCTCTAAGGGAACATGTTTGGTGAACTCATCCTCAACCCTAGGGAGCTGATGAAATGATAAAAAAGGGGCTGGTGATCCAAGTGGAATTAACCTAATCATGATGAATTCAAGCTACTAGGATTACTTCTGCCTACTGCCTAGTGACCTGAGTCTAGGAGCTGGGTGAACTCATTCTAAGGGGCTGGGCTTTAGTTCTTTAGGTGATTACCTCCAAACAGCCCAAACTTGGGCTAACGCAGGAGTTGTTCTTCTGTAGAATTTGTGAGTCCACTACAGGTTACACATTTACCCCCTGTGTGGGATCTTTTACTTCCCCTGGCATAGACACCAGACAGAAGGGACCACCGGCTTTTTAGTGTCTCTTCCGAAAGACACAGGCAAATGTGGGGTGAAGAAATTGCCTAAGTTTCGAAACGGCGGTAGGTGGGATTGAACCACCGTCCCCTCGATTGACAGTCCGGCGCTCTACCGCGCGACCACCGCTCCCCAGTGAACTATGCTAAAGGGCCTGGAAGAACTCAGCATAGGGGCCTGACAAAAATAAATCTAGTCTATTGGAAGCTGGCATTGTGAACAGTGCCTAGAGCCTAGTGAACTGAGTGTGCTGACAGTTGTATACACAGATCACATGTACTTATTGATTTATCAACAGCTGTTCATCCAACTGGATTCGAGAGAGAATACACCAAGTAATATGGTATAAATGATGCACGCATAGCCACATTGTGACATGAAGCTTAGCACTGTGCATTCATGCACCTGCACATCTACATCCATGCACGCATATATAAATGCAAACACGGTCAGAAAAGGTACAGCTAGATGCAAGCATGGTCAAATCTACTGCAGAAGATGATCACATTTTATGCATAGTTTAGGCATACAGAGGTTCCATAATTTCTAACATGTAAAACTTTAAATGAGCAAGCTCTAGTGTTAAATTAACATTTTGTGAGCTTTGTAATTCAAACAACCACTATCTATAATGACTGATTAGTCATAGATATTATCTCAAATGACACTAACATGATGCAAGATATTTTGCACACAAAAGCAAGTTGGTTAGCGTGGTAAATTTAGCCGTGCCCAGTATTGAAAATGTTTTCCAATATTTACCGAGGTACTTCCAAGCCTGGTTCTTTTGTCCCAGAATCTCTCAATTAACCAAAGTGGTTTCACCTGCTGTTCTGTTTATGTTAAAGGAAGGAGTAGACCAAAGGGCCACAATGAATGGCTTCACTAGGATTGGACACTGAGTCTGAGGTAATAAATTATTGGTCTCTTTGTTTGAATGTGTCAGCAGTGATCAGTATCTGCCCTTCAGTTCACTTCTAAATTTAGCTTTTCCATATTTGGCCAGTCATAGGATGGTTTTACATTTTATACATGTAGCTAGGCACATAACCACACTACTGTCCAGTATTATCTCACATGATGAATTTATAGTGTACATGCCAGATGGCATAGATCTGTTCAAGGCATTTCTTCACACTGTTCACACTGTTTAAGCAGATATTTAACATTTAATCGAGTTTTCCAAATTAATTCACAAACTGGGCCCTGTGTTGATGGTTTCCCATGTCACACCACATAATATAACTGTTTCTGGCTCGACTGTGTGCCTCCCTATAATTATTCCAGCAAGGTACAATGTAATCTTGGCATAATAGTTCTTACATGTATATTAATTACAAGACATGATGTACCATAAGTGCATTGCATATGAGTATTTAGTACAGATGTACAGCTCTACTCTTTTGACAAATAGTCTCTGGCATTATATCCTTGTGTTTTAGACCATTTAAAACAGGACACATTTGACCATAGAAGTTAGAGGTATTGGCATGACATTCTGCAGTAACATAAGTAAGTAGAGACTGCAAGTCCTACAGTAAGTCAGTGATCATTGAGACATAAGGACATCCAACCTATAGGTGACATGATAATGTTACATAACATTGCAATACAATATTTTATATAACTAGTGTACTGAATATTGCAAATGTCTGCAATGTAGTTACAGTGGCATTATATATGTATTTTCTAAAAACGTAAACAGCATTAAAAAGATTTATATTTGTAAACATTCAAATACATTAAATCAAACCAAACATAACATCTGATCAGGTCAAACAGACCATAAATAATAATTGAAACAAATGCTGTCTGGCCTGGCCCAGCCCATCTGCATCACCCACTAATTCCCAGATCAAGTAAATCAAGTATTCAAGAGGCCAACATCATGCAAATACAGCCACCAGTGAGTAATGATCCATTAGGAGCAAGTGAATGGCTTCATTATAGGGATGTTCCTTTGTTTCGCTAGATGACTTTGTCTGCTCACGTTTAGCCACTTGTCTCACACAATGTTTAGAAGACAGACCAGTTACCAGTACCACTGGCAGCAGAATTCAGTTAAAATTAAACACAATACTACATTGTAGCAATGTAGTTACTAGTTATAGTAATATTATGAAATGTACTATATCGTATAAGTATCTGACTTTTTTAAACGATTTCTTCTATTTAATATGGGAATTTTGCAAGAGTAGTTTTTGTTTAGATCTATCATCTATAGACAAAGAGACTGAGGCACAATATTGCACAGCAACACCATGCCGGGAAACAATTAACATTTAAAATATAATTATTTGTAATTAATAATAATGGATTCAGATCTAAGAGTTGTAGAAAAACAGGAAGCCAGATAAGGTTCCAACTAAAATCATCCTGAATGCACCCCACATGTATTATGGTAAACATTTGGGATGCCAGTGAGCCAACCAGTGACAAACACCGAATGTTGATATTTTCTGCCAATCTAGAGGAGAGCTGAACAAGCATGAGTGATTCATGGTTAACAGGAGGGCAGTGGGCTAGAAGCAGATGGAATGTACTCCACACTTCCAACTGATTCATTGTCTAGTAACGTCACTGCATCTAGCCGTCTACCAATAAGACTGATGCCTCTGTTTGCTATGAACTTGTCTAGAAGCTCTCATTACTTTCAGTCAAAACAAACTGTTTACGACAGGTGTACGGTTTATATGCTTCAAACCACAAACATGGTAACTACATTGACTACACTGATAACAGTAACTATAACTGATCTGCTGGTTTGATACAGTCTTACACAGACTGCACCTGTTATGATCTAGGAACTGTCACAGTTGTATAAAAATAAAGCAGATGTACATAACTAGGTAAATATAGTGGTCTGAAATGCAGCAAACATTCTGAGAGTGAAGAGTAGTTAAAATAGATACAGGCAATTGATTGTGTTTGCCATCACGTCTTTAAAGCAAGGTTTATACAACTAATGTTTTAACATTAATTAAATTTGTGTTTATATCAACTGTGTTCATATCATTACAATTTTATAATATTAATATACTACTAAAGCTGTGTATCATTTGTGCGTGCCTCTGCATGGTATGAACCATATATTTCACATGGTACACCATACAGTACATTCTTTTTCTAGAGGCGTTGCGCATGCCAATTGCTAAGAACAGGAAATGTCTGGTTATGTAACAGTGGTACCATGCTGTGGTTTGGTTGGACAATGCCATTGATTAACTTGTACCATCTGGTCTTCCAGACATGCACTTTTCGAATGGAAGAGAAGGCCAGGATGTGTCAAATGTCGTCTTTTCATTATTATTTTTTTACAAAATTTACATGGAATACTGGTTCAATGGTATGTACACAGGTCTAATAAATACTGCAGCCTACAACATGATGACAAAAAGTCCTACAACATCCATGATGACCTGATTTCGGACACGATTACATCCAAACAATATCCCTGTTTACTTAAAATTAACATGATTTTAACTCAATAAAATGATAATTCTAAAAGTTGGACATCTGGGCTTTAGTCATTCTTAGTCTACCTTGCAGCTAGAGACAGCACGAGTTATATAATCATTAACAGCACATAATTCTAACCTATTGTGAGTTCGACTATATAATTGTTACAAAGGTTTTCGAACTGATGGCATCACACTGACTTTGAGTATCAGAAATGTATCAAATGAAAAAAAATGGCAAGGTAACTTAAATTCTATATTGCTAGTATGAAGCAGTCATATTATACAATTCATGAAACAGTTATTATTTACGAAATTAGGATCCTAGACCTAGGCTCCAATTCGGTAAGTACTATGCTAGTAATATGAAGCCTAAATTTGGCTTGCCACATCGAGTTTATGACATCTGTCATAAGTAGGGAGCGGTGGTCTCGCGGTAGAGTGCTGGACTGTCAATCGAGGGGATGATGATTCAATCCCACCTGCCGCCATTTCGAAACTTAGGCAATTTCATTCACCCTCTGTCTTTCGGAAGAGACATTAAAAGCCGGTGGTTCCTTCTATCTGGTGTCTATGCCAGGGGGAGTAAAAGAAAAGATCCTGTAGTGGACTCACTAATTCTAGAGAAGGACAACTCTAAACACCAATGACCATAATGGTCAGCAAGTTGACCGAGGTCATTTTAATGGAGGAAGAAGAAGCATTCAGCCAGGCAAGTCTGATTGTTTTGGGCGCCAAGAGTAAGACAATGCAAGGCATGGTATACTTTAGATGTTTAATAGTTTTGTTTAATTATGACATGTAGGCCTACGTTATTTCGAATATGATTATTTTGGTGTGGGACTTTGTCACTTACTTAAGTCAAGAAAGACTCTGGAGCCTGGAGCCGGAGGGACCCTACGCTCATAAAAGGAATAATTTCGATGATTGCCACTAATATAAAATACACACTGACAGCAGTCACTGAGCAGTGACAGTCATTGAGGCAATCGCCAATACACCAGTTGACAGGCAGGCGGGTAATGACTGTCACCGAGTCCATGTCCGTGACACTGGGCCACACGGACATGGACTTAACCCCACACAGGCAGTGTGGGGTTAGTAAACAACGGAGTCGGCGTCTACTAATACAAGCCACATACCTTTTATGCTGCATTCAAATTCGCAGACGATCTCTTTATCTTTCTTGTATTTCTTCTCTGACGCCATACTTTAGCAGATAACGTCTGCTGACGTCTCCAAATCCAGAGAATAATCCAAAATTCAAACGGAAGAATGCCCACATAAACTTGACACTCAACTCGACATAAGGAAGTAGTAGTGTGAATTCTGGGATACGTCCCGAATTTCCAATGACGTAGAGCTTTAAATGCCCAGTAGTAAAACCAATGAGAATCGTGCTTACAAAAGAAGGAACCAATTAGAACACCTAATACGTTTTCATCGGGCTGTCATGTTTAGCAAGTCACAACAAAACGCTAGGTGCAAGTGAAAGGTTTGGCATTTCTAACAACATTGTGACAAAAACCGATAGCTGGCTTGTCTAGCAGGTATTTAAATATACTATCTATAGAGCGGGTTATGTTGTGGTGTATGTGTGTTATCATTTCCTGGTATCTTCACTGATGAATTTTACATTAAGTTTGTGCATGAACATGAATCATTGAATGCCATGATTTGGTGATGCTTGTTTCAGAATCCAGTTTTGACAAGTTGCCTGGCGTCGTCTGCCTGAAGTTGAACCACCTTCGTCAGCAACAAGACAAGATCAGTGTTTGCTGAGAAACGTTGCAGTACCTGCTCTGATCACCTGATTATTCGACAGTGAGCTAAGAAGTCTGTTAACCGGTTCTCGTCTGTTGAACAAGTGAAACTCTAAAGTGACGACTGCAAGTGCAGCTGAACTGGTTGCAGGTGCTCACTAAAGAGTAAAGTCTACACTAAAGACTAAACACGACCTTTGGCTTTAGTGGCTTCACTTAGCCTCAGTCTTAGGCTTTACTAAACTTTGGGTTTAATTTTGCGTGAAGTAATTCCAAGTATGCCCCGTTCAAGGAAAGGTTTAGCCCTCCACCCGACTTTCAAGAACAAGCAAGTTTTGCGATTGGACTGCCGTTACTGTGGCAATTGTGTATGCACCCGAGGTATGAGAGCCATACTTCTTGCAGATGTGGGAGTAGAACTCTATTCAACAGATTTGCCACCAACGGAGTAAGTAATATTGTCAATCAAAAGTATATTTTATAAATATAAAATGGGCTTTGTTTTATTTAACTCCACCAAATTATTAATGTTAATGATGATCTTACTTGCTGCATATATTCCCCTATGCTCTGTAGAGTAATTGCTACAGTTTTATGATTATGCTGTCATCACATGCATTTAAGTTAGGTTAATTAAATAGAAGTATCATGCACACATTGATTAAAAATTATAATCTACACTAGCTTACAGTGTTACACCTACCCATGATGGAGATCAGTCACATGTAATGGCCATTTAATTCCTGCTATCATCAGTTTAATTATAACTACATGCATTAGATAAAATATAAAGGTTTTCATTGACTTACACTAGCGCCACCTGGGAATGGCTGAAAACATAATCGCCCATGTCTTTTGGAAGAAACAACAAAAGTTGTTGGTTTCTTCTATCGGGTGTCTATGCCAGAGATAGTAAGAGATTGCACACAGGGTAAATTGTAGCATCAAAAACATAATGTACCATGGACTCTGCTCACACAGTGGTTGTCTCTCTCACTCGCTCTCACTCTCTCTTTCTCTCTCCCTTCCCACTGAATCTTGTCCCCGTGGCCGGAATCACTTCCTGATCAGGTGTACAGTGTGTAAATGTTGTATTTTTTTTCATCACTTTACTCGTTGCACAAAACTATGCTAATGTACACCCTATAAGCTTTATGATTTTCATGTACTAGCATAGCATCCTATCCGACTGTCTTCAAGGTCTTCTGGCTTACAAAGATGCAATTTTTTTATTGTTAAAACCTTTTATAGTAGAATTGTCAATTGTTGTAACTTATATCAACCTGTATGTAGTCAGTGTTATGTATAAACCTGTGGTATATTGAATAACAATATAAAAGTGTATCCAATCCTACCAGATGTATTCTAGGAATGTATAGTTTAAATAATGTTAAAGTACATACATTGTCTGACACACAGCTGGTTTGTTTCAGATCGGTGGACCACGTTGCTGTCATGTACAACACAGAGAAATGTCATTGTACTATCAAAGACATAGCCTGTCTTAAATGGTAAGTACCAGGTCTAAGTACATGTCCTCCAACACCCACACCAAAGACTACTACTTAAACTAAAGGCCCATGGCATAGGAAATGGAATGATCAACTGGATAGAAAAATGGCTTATTGATAGAAGACAAAGAGTAGTAGTTGATGGGGAGGTTTCAAACTGGAAAGCGGTTTTGAGTGGAGTACCGCAGGGATCAGTACTGGGACCTATTTTATTCTTAATATATATCAATGATTTGGATGATGACATAACAAGCAAGGTGTTGAAGTTTGCGGACGACACAAAAGTGTTTAGGAAAATTAAAAGTGATGCAGATAGACAGCATTTACAAGATGATCTTAATAAGTTGATAGAATGGTCTGAGAAGTGGCAAATGCTGTTTAATTTTGGAAAATGTAAGTGCCTTCACACAGGACATGGGAATGAAGATGCACAATATACAATGGGTGATACTGTACTAAATACTACCTTAAAGGAAAAGGACTTAGGGTTAACTATTAGTGCTGACATGAAGGTATCAGAGCAGTGTGGAATTGCAGCAGCGAAGGGAAACAAAATTCTTGGATTAATTAGGCGAAATATAGTGTACAAAGAAAAAGAACTAATAATACGGCTGTATAAAACAATAGTTAGGCCTCACTTAGAATATTGTATACAAGCATGAAGGCCATATCGCAAGAAGGATATTGATATGCTAGAAAGAGTACAAAGGAGAGCAACCAAAATGATACCAAAACTCAAGAATATTAGTTATGAAATGCGTCTAAAAGAATGTGGTTTAACAACACTAGAAACCAGAAGATTGAGAGGAGATCAGATTGAGGTGTTTAAAATATTGAATGGATATGAAAATATTGACAGAAATATTTTTTTCACAGTCAAGGAAGAGAGAAGGACTAGAGGACATGGAGTTACATTAGCAAAGAAGCAGTGTAGACTAGATATTAGAAAATTTTCATTTTCACAAAGAACAGTAAACGAATGGAACAGATTATCAGCTGATTGTGTAGGTGCTAGTAGTGTTAATATATTTAAAAATAAAATCGACATATACCTAAGAAGGGCGGGGTATACTTAGATAGATAGGTTGGACTCTCGATAAGCCAAATGGCTTCCTAGTCCACCTGCCATCTAGAGTTGAATCTCTAGGTGGCAATCTTGTTAAATCTTGTTAAATCTTGTTACTTGCATACAACAGAATGAACATACTTTTAAACCTAGACATAAAACTAGATTCTATTAACCTTGGAATATCAAATGTTGTGTCCACTGGCCCAGGGGGCCAGTTGATTTAAAAAGAATTGTTTACTGTTTCGTTTTCTTCACATGTTAGTCTGTTTATGATTGATAGTAAGAGATGGCTGCTGATTTAAAGATGAGTGTTTAGTGGACAGTAACTATACAAAATTGGTGAGGTCACTGCGGTGGCAATGACAAATGATAGAAATTTTTGAAGACAACAGTAGCCAATTAGATAGAAACCAGTGGTCCATTGGACCATTCTCACACACCATGGGTTGCTGCAGCTGATTATTTATCAGCTCTTTTCTTCACCTGGCACATCCCTTTCAAGAACTCTTCTTTTGACGTCGGCCAAAGAAATCGCCCACGAGGAGTGTGGTCAGCCTCTGGTCAAGTCACACACTGCTCATGTTATATCCAGTGTTTACGATATCAATGAATCATTACATTGTGATTCCCACCAGTTGTGCATCCGTCTTAAAAATGGGAAGTATTTGCGTTGTTCCCAAGGCTGACTGCAGTAGCAATTGGGGTAACATAGTGTAATGGCCAAGGCTTGTGAGGGTGCATCAGGCCAGTGACATAATGAAAGTGGTTGCCTAAATGTTCAGAACTTACTCTCATTCATTATTCATTAACACTGATGTGGAAAAATCACACTTTGGCTTATTTTTCCATGTCTAGCTAACTAATGCCAGTGTTTTAAAATGACAATTCACACTAATCTAGACAGCAAACTTTTATTATAAATAAATGTAATTGCCTTTTGACAAGGAAAAGAAGTATAATACCAAACCAACAACCAGTACAGCATTCCATTTATTTTATCATAAACAACTAAACAATTAAGTTTCAGGTCAGTTTAATGTTAGTTAAATTCTATGTAGGTAAATGTTGTACATCATTAAAATTAATGTATCAGACTAAATGTAATGTAAAATTTACTGGATTTGCAAAATGACATGGTCACATAGTGGTGGGGTGTGTGCTCATTCATACATCTGTGACTTGTTTCTACAAGTCACATATTAGAGTGGTAGGTGGTAGATATTGATTCATTTGATTGTTCTGCCAAAATATTGAAATAAATGTTTACATTGACATTTTAAGATATGTGTCCTATACATGCTGATATGGCTCGTATCTTAAATGTGTGTGTTTACTGTGACAGTGTTGTGTGTTGTTTCAGTGGGAACATAGTTGGCTACTCGGTGATCAGTCCGTGCAAGCTGTGCCTTCAGTCCTGCAACAATGGTCACTTCTACATGTTCCACAGCTGGGCTGTTGATGTGTCAGATCGTTTCAACACACTAGGTGGGTTGTTAACACAGTATTTACTGCACTACCTTCTTGCGCTCAACACATGCAAGTGTGTAGCCTACATTGATTAGATTCAGTCTTTAGAATTACTTATATTGGAACTGTTTTGCAGTAAATAGGGTTAGTGTTTGTAAGTTTAGGGTCTTATTACAACACATCCAGCCACAAATACATTCTAAGCATATTTCAGACACCAACAAAGTGTGAAGTTAAAGGAAATCAAAAATCGACTTGTTATGCACCTCAAAAGTGAATAGTGATTAACCACGGGGTTTATTGAGCACCATATGCTAGACCAGTTATTCAAATTCAGTTAGGCATTGAGATTGTACTGGACAAGAATTATTTCTAGATCTAGGTTGATTTAATGTTTGGAGACAATCATCTGTTGACTGTGGCTGTCACAATAGGTGTTTATATATTTTAAAATTGGCATATGCAGTAAATTTACATCTGGCCACACCTTGATGAAATAGATGAGAAGCCACTGTTATCTGGATTGTGTTGCTTTGGATGTCACTAAGATCTGCTGTAATTATAACTTTCGTGATAATACGTATTAATATTCTTTTTATTACAACTAGATATGATTATTTGGCTTTACAGTTCTTTAACAGGATAAACATAAATTAAATACCAGCAATTTCCTTGCTGTTTGAACAGTTAATAGTATTTAATATTTATGAACATTTTCAAATGAAATAAATTAATATATAATACTATGTAAACTCAGATTTGTTGTCTTTGTGTAATATTACATCTCCTTTTGTGTCTTTGTTAATTTTTTTAATCTATGCACAGTAAGAAGACTTTTGATAACACTAAAATTATTGAATTTAATTAAAATATATTTATCTAAATCATTAAACCTGTTTTGTTAACTACATAAATCACAACCTTTCATATCTAATAACCACAAATTGTTTTACACATTCCAATCTATCCATTAAGATTAACTGATTAACTGGTCAATCTAGTGGACACAGCAGTCACTGCCTTCAAACTTTGAGCCAGAATAACTGCTATGGCTGTTGAGTAAATCACATCGGATAAAATACAGCATTACATTTACACATGTCATATACAAGTATACATAATATAAATCATAGTGACATGCAATCAGTGCAATGTGTACACACCAGTGTTATGTTTTAAAATAAACAGTTTTAAATATCTTCTTTTTAATAGCAAGATTATTGTAAGCGGTGGCAAATTGTGTATACAGTGTTACATATGTATATGTAAATTATTATACTTATTTATAGTTTGTGTGGATGTGATTTGGTGGCTTGTATCTGTGCATTGTAAGTGGATGTTTCTGTAGGCACAAAGAGACTGCTGTGGGGAAGCCTTCTAGAACAGGATGACGAAGACGAAGATGTTGTAGAAGATGACTGTCTGCGATGATATTATTCAGCAAATTCACCAATGAAGCAATATTATGTCATAGTTATTTTTCTCAACTGAAATGAGGTGACCTGAAGTGCTTGTGATGGTTATGTCTGATGAAGTCATGGTTGTTGCAGAGGGTTGGATGAATTGGTGGTGCCAAACCATTTCACTCTTAAACGCTCACATTTACCTCAACTACTTGCTGACCTACTATTAACTATACATGTAATGAATGATTGTAATTCACCTTCTAATACATTCTGAATGTGGAATTATGTGTACCAGGGTATTTGTTAAACCTAGAGACATATAAATTCAAGTTATAAATGTTTTCCTCACTTATGGTTGTGTATCTCCAGTAACTAGAATCAGCTGCCATTGATGGCATGCTAACCTTTCTGTCACACCATTCCCCTTATTTATATTTGAAATATTCATATTAAACAGACAGTTGACACATTTGGGAAATAATATCAAGTAACATTTGTATGGTAATATGCTTTATGTTATGTTATGACTTTCTGTGTTTCAGTGTTTTTATAATATCTCCACAAAATACTACATTTAATTTGCATTAACTGTAAATTAAATATAATAATTTATGTATTCAGTTACAAACTGGCAACAGCTGCATTGTGTTGAATGTGTATGGTTCTGGTTGTTTCTGAGAGTTGATATATGCTTACTGTTACTTTGAATGATTATTGCAGTCAGCTTAATCAGCTGGTCTGTCCTATTGTGAACGGTGGCTCTATTGTTAAGTTCCTGATTCAATTAAATACATGTGGTCATGGTTGTAGATCCTTGTGCCTTGCCTTAACTATCAGAACCTGTATTATCTCAACTATTGTGCTTTATAAAATGCACATGTATAACAGTAATATGTGTTTTACAGTTGAAGTAGTTGCATAATTATGTTGGGGTTGAGCCTTATGCTGAAATCTAGTCTGATACCACATTGTAATCGCTACGGTTTATGTTTGAGAAAAATAATTATACATTTGTCACTTTTGCTGTGTTGGGCATTTATCTTTGTGCTGTGATTTGCGAGCCACTTGTTTTTGTTCGTTTCTTTGATAATGTGTATAAATATTTTGAGTGTGAATTATACTAATATATACTAGTTGCTCTCACCATAATTTATAATATTGACAAACAATTTGTACAGTAGCTGTATTGTTTTGACTTGTAGTCTCATTGGAGTTTTCTGTGTAACTCGACTACTAATGAGACAATCATTGCTGCCTGAACTAGTTATAGAGACATAATAAATTGAAAATATGTATTTATTGGTGATGTTCACTGTCGTGTAAATAAATGTATGTTTGTGTTGTGAAGGTCTGTTATATTGTAGTGGACAGATGTGTTCACTGTGCTAGTGCAGCTGATTGTCTTCACTGTGTTCTACTCAGAAGTAGGGTCTAATGTTGTACCTGTGCCAGTTGTACGTCAACATTAACCAGACCCTAGTCATGCAGATATATTTATTATGTACTTCACGTTTGCAATAAACACGTTGCTGTTACATTACTCGTTTTGCATTAAGATTTTATACCTTCCAGTTGAATTTTGTTTATGTTGTGTTACAGTAGTCCCAGTGGTCAAGTACACAAAATGTTCTTCAGCTTTTTATGATTTTTGGATGTAATTGTTGTGATTGTTAGTAATCCATGACTGTAGGATTGGATTGAACATAATTAGATGGGTTGACACATTTTGAACTAAGCAACAATCAAGGAAGCTGGAAAATGGCGGTAGTGGATGGAGGATAAATGCCCTCCACAACAGCACCGCTGTATAGGTCGCGGCTGATTTGCTAGATGAATTGTGCAACTGTGGCAACATATTTTTGAGTTTACATTTTGAGTCATCAGCAGTCATTACAGGACAGCTATCTTGTCATCATTACTGTGAACCTGGTCATCATTTACTTTACATGTTATGTTTGCATGCTGGGAGAACAGGCCATTGACCATGGTCCACCATTCTTGTCAATTGTCTGCTGTTAAAAATACATTTCTGTCCTATCTGTCAAATCTTCTGCTCTCTAAGTATAGGTATCTTGACCTTAGGATTTGTTTCTGATATTCTCAGTGTGTGTTCTATCCACAATTTTCCCTTCTTTGTTTTGCTTTCTATTTTGCCCTTGTATGGTCCATTTCCCATATCCGTATGGATAGCTTGTCTGGCCATTTTATGTCTAGGAATCTGTGCACACATTTGATGAGAAAGATGTTTTGACTAAATTCTAAGCAATTTGCCATGTCTCCAAGTTGTACGACAACACTGGCATGACATGGGAGTTAACGTCCCTGGTTTGGTATTATGCTTGATTTGATTTGTCCTCCAGATGGTTTTCAAAATGAGGAATGCTATTTGGCTTTTTATTATTGTTTTGACATCTGTGCCTACACGTGAAGAAGTTAGTTTCTCTCGATGGTCGTCTTTCAGTGTGACTGGATGTTAATTATTCGTGTTGGCTTTCAAATAAACAAACAAAGAAACAAACGGGAACACACGGGAGCACTCCAGTGTGTTTGGATCCTTCAGACTTGAACAAGAAAATCAATCGCTACCTAATTTCATTGTCTAATTATGTGTTATCACCACAACTAACAGAAGCCAAAATATTTTCACTGTGTGACGCAACGGACGGGTTTCTGCAAGTGAAGTTGACAGAACGCAGCGGCCTGCTGACAACGTTCTACACATGGAAAAGAATGCCATTTGGAGTCAAATCAATCCCAGACGAATTCCAAGGCAGACTCACATATTCACTTGAAGATCTGAACGTGGTAACTGTCGTAGCAGACGATATTCATATCTACGGTTGTGGTGCTACACAAGCAGAAGCTCGCACTGACCATGGCAGGAATCGGATCCAAATAATTGAGAGAGCAAGACAAATGAATCTCAATCCCAAAATGCCGCTTTCACATGACCGGGTTGCGCTACATTGGACATGTACTACCACCAATTAAATAGAGTGAAGCCGGATCCAGCGAAGGAGGATGAGATCAAAAACATGAGTGCATGCACCGACAAACGCAGAGAAATATGACGTTTACTATGATACACGAACTATTTCGCAACGTTCATGCCCAGCGTTAGCGAACCACTGCGCAAGCTCATTCACAAAGCTGCATACTTTGTTTGGGAACTGCAGGAGAATGCGTTCCAGAAAAATGAAGGAATTGACATTGACAACGTCTCATTAAGTACGGTCGTACTTGCAGCGCGATAGTACGACCAATACATCTTTGGATATATGCAGATATTAACGTAGGACAGGCCCTGTACCACAAACCACTATATATTTGCATGAACATCTCTGTTGCTAATACCAAAACTGCTGCTGTTAACGCTGAAGATCTAATATCGCCAGCTGACCGAGAACAGACAGAGAAGAAGTCTTCCAAACATAAGTGAAAAATGAGTCGTATATAGCAAAAAGGCTGCTCAAGAGATCTGATGGTCCATATCAGGCGTTACTCGAGTTCCGTAGCACGCCGACTGTTGAGGTGACAACAAGCCCAGTGCAGCGATTAATGAATCGTCGCATGCGATCAGTGGTACCACGGGCACGACAGTGAACATAACGAACCAGATTCATATGATCGCGAGAAAGACAGAAAACGCCTGAATCTACAACAGTGACAAAAATAACAAAAACGCCGGTGACTTGCACCGATCGCGATTCTCTTTCGCCATGCCTGGTTCGTTCATGACGTCATCAGGTCCTGGGTTGTCAGCTCCTGTTTTCGCATGGGAATATCTTATGAATATTTTCACACCATTCTGTTTCAGTTTGTCGAGCAATCTGCATGCAGTATGTTGTAAAGTCCTCTATTTGTGTTTCCGTCCTTGTTGTTGTTGGTGCGTTGCATTATGCATGTCAAGCTCGATCATGTTCGTCTTTGTTTTATATCAGGAATACATACGTACGTAATCATTGGTCCAGCTGCGTCCCAGCTAATGAGGGCAGTGTGTGTTTTCTTTGACAACAATGCTAGAGACTCCACAATTACCACAAATACACATTCCATTTCAACCAGAAACTCGACGATATGTCTGGAGTGCAATTCCGAACATACAGTCCTTCATAAAATAATTGTTCTCAACGATC